>SJYA01003037.1:510725-557315 GCA_006410615.1 Neotragus moschatus
TTGGTCATAGCTTTTCTTCCAAGAAGCAAGCATCTTTTAATTTCATGGCTGTCGTCACCATCTGCAGTGATTTTGGAGCCCAAGAAAATAAAATCTGTCAACAGTTTTCATTATTTCCCCATGTATTTGGCTTGAAATAATGGGACTGTATGCCATGATCTTGTTTTTTGAATGTTGAATTTTAAGCCAACTTTTTTACTCTCCTCGAAGTTCATGAAACAATTATAATTTTTTATAGATTATTAAAATAATCTCACTTGGTTTTAGCTTGCATCATCATCTTATGGCCTCACACTATTGTTCAAAATAGAGACAGGACTGCCTCTCTGTATATATATGTATATACACGTGTACACATATACACGTGAAACAAAGAGTGTTGCCCATCATCTTGTTCTGCAACGACCGAGTCAGCCACTGCAGTTACTGACCTACAGTACACTCCGAAAAGGATTTCAGGGTGAAGATGAGGAAAACTGGCTCTAGGAAAACAGACAGAACATGTCCTCAGAGAGAAGTATTTCAGGAGAAATTTTTTATGAACCTGGATTCTTGCATCTTCCCATATTTAGAAAAGTACTAGAATTATTACCTGAGATATTTATTCCTCATGATTAGCAGCAACTTTCCATGAGATGTGTGCTTGAATGCCCTGCCCCTTTGCCAAAATCACACACGTACTGACTTCTCCCCCGACCTCTTCAGAGCACTTCCGCAGAACTATCTGTGAGGCTGTCTCCAGGCTGTAGTCCTCAGGAAGGCACTGAATAAACTCCACTCACAGCTCTTGTGTGTGAAGTNTCCATGAGATGTGTGCTTGAATGCCCTGCCCCTTTGCCAAAATCACACACGTACTGACTTCTCCCCCGACCTCTTCAGAGCACTTCCGCAGAACTATCTGTGAGGCTGTCTCCAGGCTGTAGTCCTCAGGAAGGCACTGAATAAACTCCACTCACAGCTCTTGTGTGTGAAGTTTTTCCTAGTTGATGTATTACATATATCTGGACATACATACAGTGAGATGAGATCGCACTGGATCTCACTCAGCCTTAAAGAAAGGCTGATTGCTCACCAGTAATAAAAGCGACAGGGACGATTATCATGGTCATCACTGACAGGTGAACAGCACGTGCAATGACCCTGCGGAGAAGGTACGGCAAGTTGGGAGAATGAAGGGGGTTTTGTACAGATAGTGCTCAAGTGCGCATGACATAAAGAGCAGCAGGCGATAAAACTGAAAAGGTCATCTGGTGCCGAGACTAACAGGGATTTCTCTGCTTGACTGAGGATTCTGATCTTTATCCTTCAGGTTATAGGAAACTCGGAAGGGTTTTCAGCAGATGAGTCACATGGTTAGACTTTCCCTTTAGGACAATCACGCTCAGGATTTCGAGTTTGGATGGGATGGGAGTCTCGAGCTTTGTACAGGAACATTGCATTGAATAGATGACTGATGTGGGCAGGAAATGATGAGAGATTGAACTAAGATCCATGGGAAATGCAGCCCCCTCACTCTACCCTTTGTGATCACTGGAAGGTGTTTCCTCACCATTCAGTTTTCCTAATAATGTTTCAGTATGTCTCCATTTAACTGGACTGAACAACACATCCTCATGGGCTGCAGTCAATCAAATATGCCAGGGATTCTACACAAATGCAGTCAGAGTGCCATCCCCCCTGGTCAGGCTGAATACCAGCCCTTTTCTCCCTTAATCAGGGATTCTTTTCCTTCTCCTGCATGGGCACTTTTTTGTTAAACATAGCTTTGTTTTCCCTGGCCTGATTAGTAAAAACTTGTTCAGGTAAGATGCTTTATTAACAAATAGTGTTCTCTTGTTCCTTTCAAGCTGTCTCCTACATTTTAATTTACTGGGAAATGCTAATGAACTCAACAGGAGACTTAATAGTTTCCCCTGAGGATAGAGAAAATTAGAAAATTGCCAAGTAAACATAGGATAGTGAAGACAAAGCAATGGCAAATTCAAATTTTAATGAAACCACCTGTTGCACCAGGAGTAAAGGGTAAGAATGTCACCCAAGCCTGCTTTTTCATACACTACCATTAAAAAAAAACTAATAATATTCCAGGAACAACCTTGCTGTTTCCTCTTACATCCAAAATGACTGAAAAAAATGAAAATATTTTCTTCTTTATATTACAGATTCCAGCCTCCCAGCCATCATAATCATAATCAGAAGATTTTTCATCAGAATTTTGCTCTTTGAATCCAGAAGCCAATGCCTTCTAATAATAGTAAAACACCTTTGAATTATACGGCTCACTCTTGTGGATCTGAGTTTTATTCCATAAGAAAGGGAAAGAAACCTATTATAAGTGCGCACTGTGATTTTATACTCCTAGGTTACATCATTTTCTCCAAGGATGTTCACCATCCTTCAACCAATGTGTTTATTTCGTTCATGTTGACTCTATATTATTAGTTCTGCCCTTGGATGTGACTTTATTCTTTTCCAGAGAAAACATGTCCTAAATATTTTTTCCATTGCTAAGACATTTTATATTGTAAAAGATGGCGGTTCATGATCGCACCACACACTTGAGGAATGATTTCCTTATTCCTCAAAATAATTGTCTCAACATCAGCAATGAGTATCTATGATAATAACGTCCCTATTCAGGCTCTTTCCTCAGCTGATGCATCTGGCCTCCTTGAATGGCACTCAGAGCACTGGCACCAAGATAATAAGGTGCCGAAACCAGTGACGCCAGATTCTCACTCTCTGACCAGTCACCTCCTGGACCTGAACACCCTGAATAAATCTACTCAACTTTAGAAGTTATGAAAATACATGAGAAGCTACAAATAATATTTCAGAACTCTTTATGATGGAAAAGAGATACTCATCATATCTGCACAATAGCAGCACTCTAATATATTATTTGTCACGGCAGCAGCAGTGCAGAGTGATAGTTTTCCATGGACATTCAAGGTGATAATGCACAGAATATTGGAAGTTCAGGGCACTTACTTGTACCCACAACTTTATGTAAGACAACTTTTGTAAAACAACTTTATGGTCATTAAATTGAAGTCCTAAACTACAGAGAAGATGGATTGAGAGTTTTCTGAATTTCTATGTCAGTTGAAGGAATCATATTATTTTAATGATCAGTGGCTATGTTTCACAGGTGCTTATCACACATAGTTATGTGAAGAATGAGATGCAATGTGGGGTAGTAGGACATACCTGTAGGAAAGGCAATGACTAGATTTTCAGGCTCAAGCAACACAGTAAAACATGGTAATCGGGAAACCACAGTAAAGGAATGGAGTTGTCAGAAATATTGCAACACCAGACTGAATATAAATCAGTGTGTCACAGAGATGGTACATATTTGTAGAAAGAAAGCAGCTGTCCTTCCTCATCAAATCACAGGTTACACCCTTTGAAAGGACTAACTTCCTGCACTGACATACGTCATTGCCATTTTATAAGTATATTTGCATGTGTGCTGATGCACATATTTATGTACAGATACAAGCATAGTTACACAAATAAGCTCATGTAAGACAGCATAGCTTTAAATGATTCTCTGCCATTTAAGTCTATAATTG
This sequence comes from Neotragus moschatus, assembly GCA_006410615.1. Lineage (NCBI taxonomy): Eukaryota > Metazoa > Chordata > Mammalia > Artiodactyla > Bovidae > Neotragus > Neotragus moschatus. The sequence goes on from SJYA01003037.1 coordinate 514,304, forward strand.
TGATTATCTAACATTCTGCTTTTCATAACTTTAACTGGCATTTCAGAAGATACATATACAGTACTACTATACTTATAATAATGTCAAATAGCTTAATAATTAAGAGAATGGATTTTGAACTTACTGCCAGTGAAAGGTAAGTCTTTGGTAGATACCAGAGTTTAACCAGAATATTCCATTTTAAACAATACTAGGTAACAGAGAGTTAATATTTTTGTATTAGTTACATCTGCTTATGTTCACTGACACCTGCATTTCTTCTCAACTTATAAGCTTCTCAAGAGCTAGACTTTTAAAAAACTTTATTTCTGGACCTGTGATGGTCATTGAATATGGACTTAGGGTTTATCTCTAATGGTAGCTTTCACGAGATCATCTCATAGGTTATACTCATTTAGATACTGTTGGGTCTTAGTTGTTACAGCTCAATAAATGGATACACTTAAGGTCACAGGTAACAGGTGTCTAAGATGTAGGTCTGCTCAGAAGTTCAATGATCTGTGGCCTACTCGTGAAGTGAATACAGAAAGAATTTATCAACCATGAGCTTGGCACACGTGAATGAGTAAGCAATGTAAATCTTTGCTAAGAAGAGTTCAGCTCTAATCTGATACATTAAGGGTTCACAGGAGGAAAAAATGCTTGGCTTCTAAAGAGAAACCAAACCAAACAAAAACAAAAAAATAGAGAACTTAAACATATATTGAAGAAAATTCTGCCATGTCTCCTTAGTCTAAAGGGAGAAGTAAAGCATGTTTCCAGAACATCTATTTCCCAAATGGGTAAAGTGTTAACATTATATTAGTGTTTGGTTGGTTATTTCTTTCTAGCCACAAAATAGATCAACTTAGTGACTAAAAAAAAAAAAAAAAAAAAAGATTTAAAACAAAAGAATACTTTCTCCCCCTCCTGTTTGAAAATAGTCATTAGAGCAATAGGTATCTGGAGATTTGGAGGGAAATGGAGACAATAAAAAGCCCCTCGTTTTTCACAGACAAAAGTCTCAGCAATTTGCTTACTTGAAATCTGTCCTATCGCCTACAATCTACTAGAAAAGTCAAGACAGTTGGAGAAAGAGGGGAAGCCCAGGCCTCAGGGTGGAGCAATCGTTAAGCTCTAACTATTTGGCAGCATCTCCTATGGAGCTCAGAGTGGGCCAGATAGATGGGGTGTGACATCCATGAGGAGTAATTTCTGAAGGAAATAATGTTTATAGGGGAAAAGGGGGAAGCCTTGTATTTATTGGGAAGGGGGAAATGTGAGGGCAGTCTATCTGGACAAAGAAAACGTCCTTCATATCTGTTCTCACACTCACACACAGCCCTGTATGTGTTCACCACACACCCTACACACATCAGTGAACATTTCCTTGGGCTTCTTGCCTCCCTTTGTCTGGAAAAGAAGCAACCTTCTGGGCTATCACAAATGAGACAGTTGATGACACCTTTTAATATGACTCACATCATCTAAATATCAAAGACACACTGTCTATATATACTAGCTATAAACAATTTCTGGTTTCATGATGCCTGTTTGTTGGGGTTGCTCTCTCTTTTCTACACAGGCAAGGCAAGGTTAGCACTGTGTGTGGGCTGACCAGGTGGAAAGACAACTACCTGTTCCCTGTGATTTGAGGGCTGCTGACAGCTGCCCACCAAAAATAGATTCATCATATGCATATCTCAGTCACCAAAAGACAAAAAAAAAACCCCAAAAAACTCCATCATGAATAACTACAACACAGACAATCATAGGCTATTAGAGGAAAAAAGGCTTTGAAAAATTCAGTCAAACTCTCTCGTTATTCAAAGGAGAACACAAGGCCCAGAGGGAAGATGATTAGTCCACATTTTTTCCCTCCAGTTATTCATGATTATCCTGTGTCAGCAAGTAAAGAACGGGAATCTTGGGTGGAGGCATTCCTGAGAGATATTATTAATGCAAGAAGTGCCGTGAAGACGTAGGATCCTGTAACAGAGCTGAAAGGTTGGCCTCAAAGGAGGAAGACCCTTCTCTTATTCATAAATTTACCCTCTAAAGGTAGCACATATGCGTATAGATGGGGGAAAAGTGGAAACAGCGACAGATTTTCTTTTCTTGGGCTCCAAAATCACTGTGGATGGTGACTGCAGCCATGAAATTAAAAGACGCTTGCTTCTTGGAAGGAAAGCTATGATAAACCTAGACAGCATATTAAAAAGCAGAGACATCACTTTGCTAGCAGAGGTCTGTATAGTCAAAGCTATGGTTTTCCCAGTAGTCATGTATGGATGTGAGAGTTGAACCATAAAGAACGCTGAATGCCCAAAGAATTGATGCTTTTGAAGTATGGTGCTGGAGAAGATTCTTGGGAGTCTCTTGGACTGCAAGGAGATAAAAACCAATCAATCCTAAAGGAAATCAACCCTAAATATTCATTAGAAGGACTGATGCTGAAGCTAGGGCTCCAATACTTTGGCCACCTGATGCAAAGAGCTGACTCACTGGAAAAGACTCTGATTCTGGGAAAGACTGAAGGCAAGAGGAGAAGCGGGCAGCAGAGAATGAGATACTTGGATGGCATCACTGACTCAGTGGACCTGAGTTTGAGCAAATTCTGGGATATAGAGAAGGACAGAGAACCCTGGTGTACTGCAGTCCCTGGGGTTGCAAAGAAGCCCATATCAAATCCCAATATTAATAACTATACATTCACATAATCCTTTTTCTCCTTTAGTAATTCATGGCACGAACATACCATGATTTGTTTAGCCAATATTATTAGTTCACACTTAGGTTACACCCTACTTTTTTTTTTTTACATTTACATTTTTTTTTTTTACAAATGACACAGATATTATTTAAATTCTGCAAACTTCCAAGGTGTAGTATCTTTCAGTTCAGTTCAGTAGCTCAGTCGTGTCCAACTCTGCGACCCCATGAATCGCAGCACGCCAGGCCTCCCTGTCCATCACCAGCTCCCAGAGTTCACTCAGACTCACGTCCATTGAGTCAGTCACGCCATCCAGCCAGTATCTTTACACACACTTTTTTTTTTTTAATTGAAGTGTAGTTGATTTACAATAGTACGTAAGTTTTAGGTTTACAACCTTATTCAATATTTTTACAGATTGTCTTCCATTTAAAGTTTGTATAAAACTTTGGCTACATTCCCTGTTCTGTATAACATTTACACACATCTTGGATTTTATTTCTATTAATAAGAATATAGTTTTGAAGATGGTATCTCTTAGGTCAAAACTAACTATTATTTTAAAGATCTCATAGAATACAACAGCATTTCTTTATGAAAATAAGAGTATATCTACTACCAGCTCCACTGGTAGGAAAAACTATTCTCAGAGATCTGTAACTACTTCAATGCATGGCCATTGCCAGTAAGAGGAGGGCAATCTCCGGCCCCCTTCTGTCCCTTTGTGTTCTGCTTCCACTATTTTTTTTTGACATTCTTATTTTGAAAAGCCTGAGGGTCATTTGAAGTGGACAGAAATCAGACTGAAGAGGGGAGAGGAAAAGGGCTGAGAAGAGAAGAATGAGGTAATGACCAAGGAAATAACTCTCCATGTGATCAGCTCTGCAATCAGAGCAAGCCCAATTACTGAAGAGAAAAAGCGATTCCATGCGGCATGAAACATCACAGGAAGACCAGGCAATCAGAGTAACTGTGATGTGACCTGCCATCACTACCAGAGAGATACAGTTTTTACTGGGAGGGGAGAATGAAGAGGGTGAGAGGGCTGTGAAGATTGTTGACTGTGCAAGAATTTCCCACTGTCCTTTGTAGATTTCAACCCCATCCCGGTGGGAAGGGTAAGGCCTCTTCAAAGCTCAACTAAGCCAGGCTCCAAGGTAATATCTAACTATGCCTTGAGTCATGAGCAAAGGCGAATTATCAGTTTTCCAGCTGTGTCATTCTCAGGACGTGTTTGCCTTTTTAATTGCTCAGCTGGGGTTCACTGGACATAACTGAACAGCTGCCTGATTAGAGGGCACAGGCAGGAGAAGGGAGGAGCAGCTGCCAGGAGAGTTTCTGGCACCTTGAGGGGCTCCCTCTGCCTGTTTTCCCCCTGCTGGGTTGAAGGGAACTGAACACTTTGCTAAAACTACCTTGACTGCGGAGGAGGAGGACAGGAATTCTCCATGATCCAGCCAGCCAGTCAGCAGTAGGAACACAGCCCGCCAAGTTTCTCCAGCACAGCCTGATGTTAACTGAAAGCCTCAAATTTCAGGGGTTTCATTTAATTTGAGAATCACACCTTTTTCTCATCACCTATAAACAGCGACAGGATCCCCAAGGAGAAAAGGCAGCTCCCTGGCTGAGTATCTCTTTTCTGAATCCCTGCTGATATCCGTGACTAGGGCTGATTCCATGAAAAGGATCTTGTCTTTACTCTTGAGAGGCCTCAGGACAGAAAGCATTCACACGGATGGAGGGAGAACACTGTCCATGAGCATTTATTTCTGCCATGGCCAAGGTTACACTCCCAGCAAGGAAGAGTTCCTCTGAGTCTGAAATACAATTGTCTTGCAAACAGTTGCTCCAGCTTGATTTTGCAGACGGTTTTCAAAACATTTCAGGCAGAAATTTCTTCTTAGCCCACCCACAAATTTTCATTTGTGTCTCTTTCTCACACCGGCTGAAGCAAATCTCTCATTATTATCCATAATTTCTCTCGCTCTTTATATCTAACTAGATAGAATTTTAGAGTTGGTAGGAGTGAAGTTTTTTGGAATAGCTTTACTTTCACAGAGTTTGTTTATTTACGATAGCAATAATTGTTGCCAAGCCAGGTTTGTTTACCTGGCAGGCAGCAATCCAAAAGCTGACACACTGAGGTTTGCAACAGACAAAAGGTTTATTCATGACGTGGTTAAGTGAGGAGACAACAGAACAAGCCTCAGATCCAACTCCCCAAAGAGAAGGAGCTTGGGATATTCATGAGTGAAGAGTATAGGGTGGACAGAGCGCAGGGAGAAGTGACTGAGGCGAGAAAAACGTAAGTAGTCACTGCTCCGAGTTATATCCTTCTTCATGTGAGGCATATTCAGAAAATGGGGACATTAGAATGATCTGAGATTGAGGTTTTTGTCCCTCTGACATCAAAAGGTCCACCATCAGCCCCTTGCCCAGGCCCAGTTGGAGAGTTGGTGGTTCCAACTAGTCTAAACTGGCTTGAACTCGAACTGGCCAAGAGTTGCCTCGAAGTTCCTGAAAAAACGATTTCAGCAACTGTGAACAGAGTGACTCAGTTGTCAGGTGTTATCTATAGAGGGGCCATTAAAGGAGTCTTGTGACATATTGTCTAAGTTATATGAGACACATTGTCTAAGTTATGTGACTTGGAGGGAATGCAATTTGCAGGAACGATTAAAGCAAGCTTGATTAGTGAAGACAGGCTATAGAATATTACTTATTAAGCAAGTTGTTGTTCAAAGAATCTAACTGATGGTTAGCCCTTGGTTTCAAAATATAACCTTTTGTGATTGAAGATGCAAAAAATAAGGCCAGTTGAGCATACGTTGTATTTGATTTAATAGATTACTTCTTTTAACCTCTACCCAGCAACTCTTCACGGGCAATGTAAAGGTGGTAGAAACTGGTCACAATTTATTTTTCTCCTATGGAATGATTTTAGATAATTTTTTTTCCTAATTGCACCCTTCACTGAAGTTTAGTACTACAGATACACTGCCTGTTTATATAATACATATACGTTTCATATATACTATTTTATATGTTCATCAACAAAAATTGATCACTTTATGGTAAAAAAAAAAAAGTGTGTTAGTTGCTCAAAAATGTCTCCGTGGACTGTAGCCCACTAGGTTCCTCTGTCCATGGAATTCTCCAGGCAAGAACACTGTTGTGGGTTCCCATTCCCAAAGTACTCACACATAAATATATATGTACATGTCTAGGTGTGTGCACATACATATGTATGTAAGGAAATGGCAACCCACTCCAGTATTCTTGCCCGGAGAATCCCATGGATGGAGGAGCCTGGTGGGCTACCGTCCATGGGGTCGCAAAGAGTCGGAGACGACTGAGTGACTTCACTTCACTTTCATACCTGTGTATATAGTGTAAAAGGAAAATCAAAATGGGGTTCATTTTGCTGTGAGAACTCCCTAAAGTGGAGCAGGGAGGCCACTGAAGAAGGGTGACTTTTGCATGTGAACTTTGACCTCTAGCTGTTTTTACACAGCATCCAAAACATCCGCCCAGTGTTCCAGAAATTCAAGACACTTATCAGACTCTCACCCTAAAATAACTCACGTCAGCCTATCCCTTGAGGACAAACATTTCCTTTCTTGAATCAGTCGATCATAATTCCTGTCAGACAACTTTAACAACCTTGTGCTTTTGCCTTTATAAGTCCCTGACTTTTTCCTCTTCCCTGGAACACTCTTGGTTTTACTATGTTTCCCGAATTGCAATACCTAAGACCTCAAATTAACTTTTTTCTTGTTGCTCTAGTCGACATTACCTAGATGTCACTTTTTTTTTTTTTACCACGTGAGCATCAGTTTTGCCCCTCGGGGAGTGATATTACCTCCTTTGAGAACATAAGATCTAGAGAAACACGTCCGGGACCTCCTTCAACTCTACCTATACATAGCTTCTGTATGTATAGCTTCATACGTATAGCTTCAAAAACAACAAAATTCAAAATATTAGCTTTCACCCTTCAAACCTCTTGACTAAGCTCAGAATGTATATCACTAGCTGGGAAATTAGTCTACAAACTTTTGTGTACTATCTCAAGTCTATGCTGTGAACATGTCTTCATTTTAATTACAATTTCATGTTCTTGATTTCTGAGGTCAATTCTACTCATGGTTATCATTAGAAGGGGATGTTTTCAGAACAGATACTGACGCAAAGATAGTGATGGGGTTCAGGAGACTTTACTCCAAAATACGGTAGCTTTGCATATTGAATATTTTACGCTGAAGGAGTCAGAAAATGGCAGCAACAGGAAGGTTAGTCCAACCTTCCCACTACCCTCCTCCCTGAAACCAGTCATAGACCCTCCCTACCTCTGGAGGAAAGGAATATCCCTACTCCCAAAGACAAGGGGACACAGAGAATAATTTGAACAAACAGACCTTACTCTTTCCCTTGATTTATTACACTCACCCCATAGCCTTTCACTTATCATATTTCTCCATGCCTATCCACGCTTCATCAAACCTCTCATGAAAGTACCTGGGGCTAATCATTTCTTCAAGTCTTTGTTTTCTTATGAAGGCTTCTGTGTTACCTAAAACTTATATTAAATAAACCTGTATGTTTTTTCTCCTGTCAGTTTAATTTTCAGACCTAGCCAGGGACCCTGAGAGGGTTGAGGAAAAAAAAAAAAAAGTTTCCTCTCAACAATAACAAATTATTCCTTGCAATCATGAAAGGGCCATGGGATTAGGCAAGTCCTAGGAAGATAAGCTTCCTTCCAGCTTGTCAATTTCATGAGAAAGAGATGGATTGAAATTCTCTGGGCATAGATACCTATTACAAAGCCAGTTTCCAATATGGAATGTCTTTTTTTTTTTTTTTCTTTTCAATAAATAAGGCAAAGAGGAGACTTCCCTGGTGGTCCAGTGGTTAAGAATCTGCCTCTCAGTGCAAGGGATGGAGGTTCGACCCCTGGTCAGGGAACTAAGACCCCACATGCTCTGTGGCAGCTGAGCCCATGAGGGGCATCTACTGACCCTGGGGGTCACAATGAGAGAGAAGTCTGTGTGCCGCAGTGAAAGATCCGAGTGCCACAAGGTTCCTGCATGCCATGACTAGGACCCAACACAGCCAAAAATAGATAGATAAACAAATACTAAAAGAAAGAAACATGACAGAGTGCTGCTGGAACAGCTCATCCCTGGACAATGGGAACACTCCCACTGGTTTGACAAAGAACTGGATGGGAAATTACCTGAAGAAAAAGTTACACAGAGAAAGGACTCTAACACTTCTAGCCAGATCCCAGGCAAAGAAAGAATGGTCTAAGAGTGATCATGAAACAACAAAAAGTACCACTTTTCCTAAAGACAACATATAACTTTCCTGGCTCTTTTTCAATGATATTCTATGGCTTGATAAATTATCTCTTTTCTTGCATGAAGACATGGCAAGAAGACTAAAGTAACTACAAAGTATTTACTTCTATACAGCAACTAGTTAACCATGGAATGAAGTTTAACTCAGCTTGAAACAGATAGTATAATTTAAAGCAATTTTCTCTCTTGGAATTATATTGCTTAGGCCACCTTGAAATTACATTGCTAAAGCAGGACAGCTTAAAAAAATATCAGTGAAATCATCAATCCCCATTTTATCTTGTTATATGAATTTCTTTTATGTCTAAATCTCTTTACCATAACAACTCCTAAAAAAAGAGAGATACAAGTTTTTTGTTTTTTTTCCCCCCATCTAAGGAGGAGCTATATATAGTAGGCAATGAAAGACCAAATGGGAAAGGGTATGAGAGTAACTGAAAACAGTCGTGCTTACTGGATGGAAAATGAGGAGAGAATACGTTCAAGGGTGCGTGCTCGTGTGATGTTCATTGCTTAGTCTTGACTTTTAGTCTTCATTCAACAAATGGTCATTGATCACCTATGACCTAATGGTCATAATCACATACAAATGATTATGTGAGATGTTCTATGAGATTGGATGCACCCTGTAGAATATATTTCTCCTAATTTTGTCTTCTGAAATATTTATATGTATGTTTACAAAGTTTCCTCTCTATGGCAATTAAAGGCTCCCTTCACTTCCCCACCTCCTACCCACCTCAGACAGAGCTTAAGGCTGTTTCATAATTAGCTGCAAATGGCTGTGAATAAGGCACATCCAGGAACATATATAATGGCTAACCTTCATGCATCTATAAAATATTTAGTGGTTCAGTATCATTTCTCCTCGTTATATTAAATCTACATTTGGAGTGAGAAAGGAAGCAGGGACGATGAAGCTGGACCTCTTAGCTGAGAAATTTTGTTTCCCAGAGACTCAAGCCCTCCAGCTAAGAGTTTTGTTGTTGTTGTTGGTGTTGGTGGTAGTGGTATAAGATCTATGTTGGTTTCACCATTTGCAGTACAAGTAAGGTCACTTTTAATTTTTCCAATTAATTATTTAAAACACTACCTCCTGGTATAACTAAGAGAATATTCAGCACCTGCCTCCTAATGACTCTCCATCATCACTAAGTAATCCCAGAACCTCAGGAGGGGAGACAGTCTTGGTCAGGAGCCAGTATTTTCTATTTACTCACCATACAATTTATTCTGCTTTATTTCCCTCATTCTGATCCCATCTGAAATGATTTAATTTCCTTAGTTGCCTGTTAATTTTATGCCTCTGCTACTAGGATTTAAGCTCCTTAAAGGCAGAGATTATGTCTGTTTTGTTTGTAGCTGTAGCCCCAGTGTCTGGGGATGAGATGAGATCTCCTTACACTGTAGTCACTCAATAAATATTTATTAAATGAATATTTGAACTTTCAAGGCAAATAAGATACAACTAGGGAAAATGAGTCTCATCTAGTTGTAAGCACTCTTGCTCACTGCTACACTGCTTTTCTTAGTTCACACCTCTGGACATCTGCAGCGATGCTGCACACTTACCTTGACTAAGTAGCAACCAATCTTAGTTTCTAATCACCTTCTCTGCTTTGCACTTGTAAAGGGGGAAAAATAATTTTCTTTCTCTCTTTCTAAATTATTGACTGGAGCTCCTATAACAAAAGACAGATTACCAACAGAATCTACCTCGTCTTGAGTACAACCTTTCAGATTCCAAGAAACCACTGGATTATTGGGCCAGATCTGCTAAACCGGACTATAAAAGAAGCTGAGCACTGAAGAATTGATGCTGTTGAACTGTGGTGTTAGAGAAAACTCTTGAGAGCCCCTTGGACTGCAAGGAGATCCAACCAGTCCATCCTAAAGGAAATCAGTCCTGAATGTTCATTGGAAGGACTGATGCTGAGGCTAAAGCTCCAATACTCTGGTCACCTGATACGAAGAGCTGACTTATTAGAAAAGAGCCTGATGCTGGGAAAGATTGAAGGCAGGAGGAGAAGGGGACAACAGAGGATGAGATAGAGGATGGCATAACTGACTCGATGGACATGAGCTTGAGTAAGCTCTGGGAGTTGGTGAATGACAGGGAGGCCTGGTGTGCTGCAGTCCATGGGGTTGCAAAGAGTCAGACACAACTGAGTGACTGAACTGAAGTTCTCCCTCAGTTTTGTTGCTGGTTCTTTCCTGCCAGCAAATCTCAGTAATATCTCAGTAGAGATGTAGAAGATTGTCTATAGTATTAAATCTCAAAAGGGAAGAGGTCAGGGGCTCTACATTTTCCCTTTCAGATAATATTTCGCAAATTTACCAGTGACTAGTTTTGTTTATCAAAGCATACTTGGAAAAGAGGCTTTGAGGTCACAAAAGGTCCTCTTGCACAACTCCAGGGCAGTGGGTGTCTACTAAAATTATACTACCTGCATAACTAAAGGAGGTTACTCAAGGAATGCTCTCTCAACCAAGATTTGCTCTGAGGTGAATTTGTGTGTTCCTCTAGATCCAGCAGAAGATATTAAGAAGAGGTGGCAAGAATATACAGAAGAACTATATAAAAAAGATCTTCATGACCCAGATAATCACGATGGTGTGATCACTCACCTAGAGCCAGACATCCTGGAATGTAAAGTCAAGTGGGCCTTAGGAAGCATCACTACGAACAAAGCTAGTGGAGGTGATGGAATTCCAGTTGAGCTATTTAAAATCCTGAAAGATGATGCTGTGAAAGTGCTGCACTCAATATGCCAACAAATTTGGAAAACTCAGAAGTGGCCACAGGACCAGAAAAGGACAGTTTTCATTCCAATCCCAAAGAAAGGCAATGCCAAATGCTCAAACTACCACACAAATTGCACCCATCTCACATGCTAGTAAAGTAATGCTTTAATTCTCCCAGCCAGGCTTCAACATATGTGAACCATGAACTTCCCAATGTTCAAGCTGGATTTAGAAAAGGCAGAGGAACCAGAAATCAAATTACCAACATCTGTTGGATGATCAAAAAAGCAAGAGAATTCCAGAAAAACATCTACTTCAGCTTTACTGACTACATCAAAGCCTTTGACAAACAGTATTAATGAGGTTATTAATTGCAAGATACTACTTAACTTTGAATAAAGACAGTAATAAACAATGGTGACAAGTTGAAAAAACTGGCTTCAGAATGACTTTGCATATATAAGTTTAGGTGATAAACATATTTTGTTCGATCACTCTAGTCTTTCTGATGAAACATGTTATCTATTTCCTAAGATCTACTGATAAACTAGGACCAATGAACTAGAAACCAAATACTAAATAGCAAATATGGCTTGACTACTGCATAGCATGGATAGTATTTACCAGAGATCTTGTGAGCACAGTAATCCCAGATGGTGAGAGATCTTTAATACTTAATTTTATTAAGCTGCATAACTTGATGCTGGGAAAGATTGAGGGCAGGAGAAGGGGACGACAGGGCATGAGATGGTTGAATGGCATCACCGACTCAATGGACATGGGTTTGGGTGGACTTCGGGAGTTGGTGATGGACAGGGAGGCCTGGCGTGCTGCCATTCATGGGGTTGCACTGAGTCAGACACGACTGAGCAACTGAACTGTACTGAATCAGATCTAGCCGGGGCCCCCTGTGATGTATGGTCAGTCTAACTCTTCTTTAGAAATGAATGTTTGAGCGCAGTTGCTAGTGCAGCCAGTCTTCAGGAGTCAGCTCACTCTGGGGCTTGTCTCTCCAGGAGAAAGCCAAAATCACACCCGTTGCTGAGGGACTGCCTACATTAATGACTAATCTTGGTGGGAGGAGAGATTAGTCATACCAACTTGGAATAGCTTTGCAGCTTCAGAATTCTCTGCAGAGNCAGAAAAACATCTACTTCAGCTTTACTGACTACATCAAAGCCTTTGACAAACAGTATTAATGAGGTTATTAATTGCAAGATACTACTTAACTTTGAATAAAGACAGTAATAAACAATGGTGACAAGTTGAAAAAACTGGCTTCAGAATGACTTTGCATATATAAGTTTAGGTGATAAACATATTTTGTTCGATTACTCTAGTCTTTCTGATGAAACATGTTATCTATTTCCTAAGATCTACTGATAAACTAGGACCAATGAACTAGAAACCAAATACTAAATAGCAAATATGGCTTGACTACTGCATAGCATGGATAGTATTTACCAGAGATCTTGTGAGCACAGTAATCCCAGATGGTGAGAGATCTTTAATACTTAATTTTATTAAGCTGCATAACTTGATGCTGGGAAAGATTGAGGGCAGGAGAAGGGGACGACAGGGCATGAGATGGTTGAATGGCATCACCGACTCAATGGACATGGGTTTGGGTGGACTTCGGGAGTTGGTGATGGACAGGGAGGCCTGGCGTGCTGCCATTCATGGGGTTGCACTGAGTCAGACACGACTGAGCAACTGAACTGTACTGAATCAGATCTAGCCGGGGCCCCCTGTGATGTATGGTCAGTCTAACTCTTCTTTAGAAATGAATGTTTGAGCGCAGTTGCTAGTGCAGCCAGTCTTCAGGAGTCAGCTCACTCTGGGGCTTGTCTCTCCAGGAGAAAGCCAAAATCACACCCGTTGCTGAGGGACTGCCTACATTAATGACTAATCTTGGTGGGAGGAGAGATTAGTCATACCAACTTGGAATAGCTTTGCAGCTTCAGAATTCTCTGCAGAGAGTTGGCTCCTACCTCCATCAACTCTATACTGCATTCAGCTTCTCCTTCTGACCAATTCTGCTTCCTATCCTTTCTTTCCTGGCTGCTTTTTCTAAAAGTCCTTCCAAATAACCCTTTTGCCTGGGGACACATCAGGCAGCCTGGTAACAGTTGCTATTTTTACTGTTGAAACTGATCTTATTATAATGGGAAATACTCTGTGACAATGTACTTAGACTTTATTTACAATTTGAAAATAGAGCTTCAATCGCGGGTGTAAACAACGTCTAAGGTTTTGTTGGAATTTCTTGTTTAGTCTCTAACCCGTGTCCAACTCTTTTGCAACCCCATGGACTGTCGCCCACCAGGCTCCTCTGTCCATGGGATTTCCCAGGCAATATAATGAAATAAACAGATAGATGAAAAGGGCGAAAGTGAAAGAAAAGTTCAAATCACCAGAGTAGACGAAATTAAGATGGAAATATATCAGAAAAAGAGGCAAATGGCTTGCCCCATATTTTGCATGTGGTCCTGACTGGTGAGTCAAATAATAATTCACATTTACATTTTGTTTTAAAATTTCTAAAGAATTTTTATACACATTAACTTATTCTGACATCTCAACAGATCTGGGGTGAAGGAGGTTTAAAAAAACAGTAGATTTGTAAGAATCGGTGATACTCTTGGAATATATTGTCTCTCTAACTGTAAGAATATGCCTTAGATTTATCATCTGTAGGGATTCTGGGAGAATAAAGTGAAATATTTGTAAAATATTTACAATAGTGTTTACATTGATTAGTGGAATACATTATGTCTCTCTAACTGTAAGAATATGCCTTAGATTTATCATCTGTAGGGGTTCTGGGAGAATAAAGTAAAATATTATTTGTAAAATATTTACAATAGTGTTTATATTAATTAGTGCCTAATTAATGTTAGTGATCATCACCATCCATCATCAGCTCCCCAGGTCCTTTATAACATCCTTCCTGAAGACAGAGGGTAGAACTTTATAGTTCACTACTGCTTTTCCTATTTTGGAACTTATACTCAGGATGGGAAAAACTCTACTGAAGACGAACGAGGTAGTGTTACAGGCAAGACTAAACCTCCTGAGTGTCGGTCCAAAGCCTGTTCCGAGAGTTTTCGAAATGTATTGGAACTCTGTGTGAAATCTAAGAGTCTGGCTTCTTCCACTTGGTAGATACCAAAACTGAGAAACCGTGAGAAGTGATATAATCTCAATTTGAATGTGAGACAAAATGTTTAAGGAACTTCCATTCCCTGGATACTCAATCCATCCCATCCTGTAGCAAGGGTGAAAATAAACACTAGGTATTACACATTCAACAGGGCCGAGGTGGACTGGATGATTAAGTCAAGGGATCAGTCAGATCTCTGTTACTTATAATAGAGACATCAATGGGGTTCTCAATGTGAGCTGATTCACATTATTGACTCAATCCCCTCTAAACCTCTCCCGGTCCACGAAAAAACTGAAAGTTGCTCAGTCTTGTCTGACTCTTCTCGACCCCATGGACTATGCAGCCCATGGAATTCTCCAGGCCAGAATACTAGAGAGAGTAGCTGTTCCCTTCTCCAGGGAATCTTCCCAACCCAGGGATCAAACCCAGGTCTCCTGCATTGCAGGCGGATTCTTTACCAGCTGAGCCACCAGGGAAGACCTTGTCCATATCCCCTGTCCATACTCTTGTCTAATCCTCTTCCCTTTCTCCTTTCCCTCTCAATTTTCTTATAAAATACTACATATTGCATGTGTTTCCTTAATGCCTTGGAGATGTTGTTCAGTTGGTTATTTTTATTTACTAATCTATTTACTTCTTGGTTTTAAAGAAGAAGGTTAATTGGGGAGATTTACACAGGCTTGTGAGGCGCTTTGGGTATTCATAAGCTATTAGCTTCTGAGATCCTTTAGTCCTGACACTGAGTCACTTTTCTTCAACACCTCGATATCTGTAGTGAAGTAAAGGGTGTGCAAAGAGTCTCTCTTATATCACTTAAGATACATATCTCATATTTCAGCACTGCTTAGAAAAGCCAAACTCACCATTTAGCAGTTTGTGGCTGTGCATTTCCTAAATTTTAATTTTTATCTAAACAGATGAAACTTTAGGTCTCCACTGCCAAGTGAAAACTTGAAGAGCTGCTGAGCTGTTTTGTAACTTTATATTTGTTCAGAAACAAAAGCAACAACAACAAATCTCTCAGCACCTAGTTCTCTGAATGAAGATGGTGATAGACAAAGGTCTTGTAGGATTTTCTATTGTGGTCTTAGTGGTGGCAAAGAATGCTGGCCATAGTAAACCTGGCATGTGTGAAATCCACATTTTTCTTCTCATTTTGTGAAAATAGGCATCAGCGTTGAGTAAGATTGAAAAAAAAAAAAAAAAAAAAAGTCCTTACTCAGGTAGAGCCCTGAGGAGAGAGGGGACATGTGAACACAGTGGGAGGGGATGAACTGTGTGCACAGGTCCTTTCTCTACCTTTGTCTGCATCTCTACCCCCGCCCTGCAAAAAAAAAATTTAAAGGTTCTTCTGTCCCATTTTTCCTAGGTTCCACAGTCACGTGCTACTGTGCAGCATTTGTGTTCCTTTCTGACTTATTTCACTCTGTATGAGACTGTAGGTCCGTCCACGTCCCTACAAGTGACCCAGCATCGGTCCTTTTTATGGCTTCAATTCTTGATTCCCACTACTAGCACTGAGAGACCATGGCAAACCATTTCACCAAAAGTAACTGAAACTTCCCTGCATTTTGTGTCTAATTTTCCAGAAAGGCTAAATAAGAAGAAAGGAAATGCAGGTAATGATTTTCCAAGTCTTCTATATTTTAGGACTCAGACACTCAGGAATCTCAAGAATTCTCTTCAGGGTTCTACCTGAGTAAGGACTTCATTTTTTTTTTTTTTTTTGCAATCCTACTCACTCTGACGTCTATTTTCACAAAATGAGAAGAAAAATGTGGGTTCCGCACATGCCAATTTTACTATGGCCAGCATTCTTTGCCACCACTAAGTAGGACCGGTCCAAGAGGGAGGGGACATGTGTATACATATAGCCGACTCACTTCCTTGTGCAGCAGAAACTAACATTGTACAGCACCAAGTTCAAGCCTTCAATAGGCTTTATTTATAGGAAAATAAAAGTTTTGTTTCTAAAAAAAAAAGAATTGAAACCAGAAGGGATATCACAAGGTAAATCTAAGGGATGACCTTTAATGTTTCTGAATAATTTGTTTTTGTTGCTGACACCAATTTCTCTTTCCTGTTAATATCTCCCTCTTGGCCTCTGAACTGGAGATCCTATAGAGGTTTCTTTGTAACTGTTTCATTAGCATGTCTTAAATTTTAAAGTTTCTCATAAAAACAACAATAAATTACAACAAAGGTCAAACAGACATGTTCAAATTTCATAGAAAAATTAAATATTTATTCCCTGAGGCCAAAGAACTTTATGTCGTATTTAGACCAAGAATCAATTTTGGAAACAAACTGCAAGAACCTCTAAGGCACATTTCTAAAACGGAAATGTTGAAAAAAAAAGTCCCTGTAACAAAACTACCACTGGAAAAGGGTACCACTATGAAAGGACTAGTTTCCTCATCTCAGATCTTTGTTCAGAACTAGGATTTCTCCTTTATCAACCCAAAGTGGGGCAGTTTTTGAGCCTTTTATTGAAAGAAAAGCCTACAGCTGACACTGAAGTAGGACTCTGTCGATAGCAAGGACAGGGTGATTTTTATTTCATTTATTTTATTTTGTTATGTTTTTTGTTTGTGTGCAACTTTTCAAAAAATTTCCCAACATTTTATTAATGAAAAAATGTTAAATATACTGAGAAGCTGAACACCCATGTACTCATTACTAGATTTTTAAAATTAGTGCTTTACTCACCTTATTAATATCATCCACCAACCATCCTTCTCATCATACATCACTCCATCTTATTTTGTTGATGCATTTTATATTAAGATATAGAATCAAATACTTTACACACGTTAATAGGCGTCATTAGTTTTCTTGTTTCTTGTTTGTTTTTGCCTGTGCCTCGAGGCCCGTGGGATCCCAGCCAGGGATGGAACCTGCTCCCCCTGTACTGGAAATGCAGCACCGGACCACCAGGGAAGTCCCAAGTTTTCTTGCTTCTATTCATTATAATTCTGACTATAAGAAAACTTTGTAAAGAATCTAGACATGTTGAGGTAGATCCATAACACTGGTCCTCATGCTCAACTTTTACAGTTATTCTGATGTATCAGAAAAGATGATCTACAGTGATCCAAAATAGCTATTAAATTACTCCTCCCTTCTGCAGCAGCATGTCTGTGTGAAGGCAGATTTTCTGCCTAGAGAGCAATCCGAAAAACCAAATCCTAACAGATCATGGGCAGAACCAAATATGATAATCCAGTTGTCTTTCATTTAAGCCAAACATAAAAGAGATGGGCAAAAATGTATGAACAATGTCACTCTTCATTATATTTTTGTTTTTTTCATAGTTACTCTCCATGTTAATTTAATGGATTTATGATTGCCATTTAAAAATAAATCAATAGTGCTTAACTTTCTCAGTGTTGATTTCTAATATGATAAATATAAACAAATATAACTTTATAAACAAAAGCTCTCTGGCATCTTCAGGAATTCCCTACTCGGTGCCACTGGCTTTCTGTCTTACAGAAATCGGTTAAAATATTCTGTCCAGAGACACCCTTTTTTCTATCACTTTCAGCACTCTTGTGGTGTTATTTTCTTTTAATACTTTTATATACTAGAAGTATACAGAAGTAATAAAAGTAATACTATTATATAGTAGCTATATAATGAATAGTGTTATTATTGTTACTGGTATTTCAGTAGAATTTGGAGTGAAACAGGAGTTTAATCACATGGTCAAAAAAGCTACCCATTTAAAGTCAAAATTCATAACACTGAAAATGTTACTTTTTAATATCTAATATATACATTGGGGTGTGATTTTTAAGAGAATCATTCCTTTCATGAAAGAATTAACTGATGTATACGAGATAGATAAATATATACATCCTTTAATATAATTTATATATGTATGTTCAGAGATTAAATGTGAGAAAAAGCATGGGGTGGTAGGAAAGCAGCAAAATTCAGGAGTTTCAAAAAGTTACTGCTTAGCGGTGTGTTTTGCATTTTTGTGACTGAGCTCTCCCACTTGAAACGGAAGTCACATCAAAGGTCTTAGAAGGTTCTTTTGGGTCTGCATGTTGCTATGTTGCTTCACTTCATTCAGTAATAAAGTGAAAAAATATATCTACTACTCTAAAAGCTTTTAGCTAGGAATGTTGAGACACACACAGATGCATAAAACATACATTTCTCACTCACCATAAATTTATGATTCTTTTGATATGTAGACAGTACAAACAAAAATTAAAAGTAACAATGAGTAATGGGATTTTAAATTTTTCTTTGTTTTCCTTTCTCCGTTTCTTTTTTCTTTCTTCTGTGGAAATAAACAAAGACTAACCAAATGAGGAAAGCAAAGGCTGTTTATTTACAGCTGCTACCACAAGAGAGTCAGACACTGTTATTTGCATTCTGGCAAAGGCTCAAAAGTTTTACAGTGGAAGGCCTCGGCTCTGTTATAATTGGAGGCTGTTGGCATAAGGAAGCTGTAGGTGGGCCAACTAGAAGTAGGGCATCCTTTGCCATTGGGAGGGTGCGGATCTGACTTTCCCTGGTTGGTGCTAAGGTGAAAGTGAGGACAAAAATTAGAGATCTGTCAATTATTAACCAAACCCTGGTCATTTGGGGTGGATTGTTTAGAGAGATTATTGCTTAGTTTCCTGGATTGTTACTAGAGATAGTCATCTGACTTCCTATACTTTCCCATGCCCCCTGCCCTGGAAGCAAGGAGTCAACTACTGGACCCACCAGGGAATTAATTCCCTGACTTCTCGTAAATCTCATTTGTAGCAGGCTAGCTTCCTGGGCTGGTTCTTGTAGATAAGGACTTTGGTTTCTGGGCAGATTCAAATTCTATTTTTATATAACATCTGGCCATTTGTATATTTATCTTTCCTCTCTCTCTGTTCTTTCCTTCCCCTGACTTCCCCCTCTTCCCTGTTTCCTTCCTAGTTTTTTGTTTGTTTTCCCCCTGCTTCTGAGAGGAAGGGGGAAAAGAGAAAGAAGAATGGGCAGAGAAGAAACAAAGAGAACAATGATTGGATAGGGTGAGTCTGGGACCTAAGGTGTTATCAAAGTGTCTCCACAGAGAGGTCAACAAAGGACATCTTTAAAAGGAGGGAGCCGAGTATTCTGTTAAGTATACACTGTAAACACCATGTGTCACTCTCCCTTCCCCCTCAGGCTGCAGTCCCCAGCTACCATGTCCAGAAGACTCTAGTAAAAAAGACACCTGTGTATGTGCCCCTGTGTATAATTTTGTCAAAAATGAACAAGTAGTTAACACTGCTCACACAGATACTTGACTAGGTTAGGTAGATTAATCTTCAATTAGCATAGTCTGCCATGCCAAATGAGCACCAGAGTTCATCGCTGACCACAAATAATTAAAAATAGAAAGACAAAATTGGTTCACCTGAAAAACCTCAGCACATACCCCTGAGGTTTCTACAAGGAGCAACAAGTTGACTGTGGCAGATGACTTGGCCTCACCTCCCCCTGCTCATTCCCAGCAAACTGTCCTTTTCAGATCAGAACTGCCCCTCCTAGTGAGGAAGGCACTCGGCGTGGCATGTCAATCTGCCCTTTAATGCTGGCCCAGCCAAGCTGCTCAAGTCCGTCATCTTTGGACTGTGAGTTACTCCATTGTACAGTTCCCAGCCCTGTAGTAACTCCACCCACTCAAAGTGCTTTCCTCTGACCTCACTGCAAGATTTTAATTTTAGACTTGTAGCTAAAACTAATAATCATTTTTATAAAGCAAACCAAAACACCAACCAACAAAACTACCAAGAAATAGGGAAGGCCAAGAAAGTTTGATTTAGTCCCCCCACAAATTCAGCTAAGATCTTTGAGAAAGAAAACCATAAGAAAAAGAAAAATTGCTAAAATCCAGCTGAAGGTTTCTGATCCACTGAGCCATTCAAAATAGAGTCCATCCATTTTCTTCTTATCAAGATGGCTATTCACCACTCCCACCTCCATGGGGAAGGAAAAAGGCAGTGTCCTCCAACATTTTAGAATTTGAAATCCATTATTTGCTTTCTAAACCACAAGCTGCCCTCCTAAAACCTGTGCCTTATTCATATCTTTGAATTTTAATGCAGCTTAGAGAATATTTTATTAGAGCATACCAAAATGACTAAGGACACTGGGGTTGGATGCCATGGTTTTAAATCCTGACTCTACTGATTACTAACTGTGTGATCTTGAATAAGTTTTTAAATTTGTCTTCACCTCACCTCAATTTTAGTCATTAATGAAATGGGATAATAACTGTTTCTGGGTCATTAGTTTTCTGCAGAGTTAAATGAGATGATTTATAGAAAGTTATTGGCCTACTGTCTCTCCAGCATATACCAGGTCTCAATCAATATTAAAATAACAATGCGTAGAAACTGGAGAAATGGGAAACATTGCTGTAAGCAATTTGGTGTTCAAGAAGCAAGAGTTAGGAGAAAGAGAGATGTTCAATTAGGCAATGTGTTTCTTTTAAGTTTTCTAATATTTATATTTTAAAACTATTTTTTTTCTTTAATTTCTTGCTCTTGTCAAAATTTAATTTGCTTGAACAAACAGACACTGAGTTTCATGCTTAGGGTATTACAGATATTATCTATATTTTCTATTCCTCCTAGGGTTCTTTAAAATTATAATAAATTATTATTATTATTATTTTTAATTTTGTGGCTGGGGATACACTCTAGGCTAAAGATTGATCATAAAAAGTGATTATTAGAAATATTCACGATAAAGTCATGTTTCTTTCCTCCAGTCATGTATAACCATTTGCCTATTTGATTCTGAGGACTCCCAAGTTTATTAAAACTATTATTGTGAGTCTGAATGGTCCTATCAAGGCACCACTCTTGGTCAATATTATTTATTGAGTTAAGTGTTTTGAAAGGCTCAGAATACTCAAGCAACAACGTAATTAAATGTTACAGCAAATGATTATCATGGCTCTAAACATAACTGTTATCTCTGGACCACTAGCTTGTCTGTGAACTTCATACCAGAATAACAAGTATGTGGTCCTGTTCATTTCCACAGTCTCACAATCAAGCCCTGTGACACTTGGTAGGTGGTTGATATTTATTAAAATGAATGAACATAAATGATCACAATTCCCTTTCTAAGAGCATGGCCATTATGGAATGTCAAAGATTGGAGTAAAAGAAGCCTATTCTCATTAGACTAAGTAATAAGGTTCCTTTCCTGCTGTGGAGTATTGTGAATTTTGAATTGAAAAGTGGGTGGTTTGGAGATGAAAGGTTATTCCAGAATGCTGAATTTATATAAAAAGCCCAATAACTAAGGTAAAAGAAAAAAAATCAAAGAATTCACTTTTTCCTTTACTAGAAAAAAACTAAGAAACTAAGATTTCACTAACAGATGTTGCTTGACTGAAATATAAGAAACATGAAAAATAAAGAAATATAAAAAACACTATGTTCTAATTTATTGTTCTTATTTTGAATGTGATGTTATGCTCTAAGGTTTCCTATGCATGTATCTATTCATATTCTTATCCATTTATCTGTTGAATAACAACAAAAATACACACTGAGTTCTCATAACAAGCAAGTTTCCAACAGACTCTGTCCCAGTTTCATGGAGAATCTGACTTTGTGAGGCAGTCAAGATGGGACAGGCACAGAATGAAGGAACACGTGAAAAAAGCAAAGTGGACATGTGAAAAGGAGGTGGGTGCTTTGAAAAAAAGGGATCTAGCTTAGCTTGTGGGTCAGGCAAGCCTGTCTCAGGAAGCACTGGCTTGAGTAGAGGTCAGGGGTGATTATGAATTTACGCTATGACAAAGAAAGGACGGGTATGCAGACACAGGGAGCTGAATGGGTCAAGTATCTGCTAGAGAGGGAACATGGCACATTGGAGGAATTTCAGGAGAGAAGGCTGGTGTGGCAAGGTTCCAGAGAGTGGGGCCAAGAATATGGAGGAATAGTCGTCAGGGATGGTCAGAAGCTGGGCCACAGTCCCATAGAGACTTTCTGTTTTCCTTATCCTTAGAGGAATGGGAAACACTAAACATTTTTTACAGGAATGAGATTGAGTGGGATTGTCTCATATTTGTATTTTGAGACAGTCAATTCAGCTTCATTTTGGAAAATAAATTATAGATTTGCAGGACCTAGTAATAGGCTATTATAGGACTCTAGGTGAGAGAAAATAGCAGCTTGGGCTGTGTTAGCAACCAGGAAGATAGAAAGAAGGCATGGAATTTAAAAGATATTCACAATACAAAGGCTGTGAAGGAACCAGAGCAGTAAATGGAAACACAGGTTGNAATAAATTATAGATTTGCAGGACCTAGTAATAGGCTATTATAGGACTCTAGGTGAGAGAAAATAGCAGCTTGGGCTGTGTTAGCAACCAGGAAGATAGAAAGAAGGCATGGAATTTAAAAGATATTCACAATACAAAGGCTGTGAAGGAACCAGAGCAGTAAATGGAAACACAGGTTGGTGGACAGGGAGAGTCAGGTTTGCCCCAAGGAGTCTGGTTTATATAACTGGGTAAATGATTATGCTATTCCACTGAGATCAAAGGCAGCACACAAGAGCCAACAGCATGTTCTCCTGTTCATGACAGCAAATTATACAATCACTTCTGACTATGCGATGTGTAGAGTATATCTGATGTATCTAGGTAGAGTGGAGGATTGTGGTCAAGTCATAGAATATCCAATACACGGGCCTGGGTGGCTGGNAACACTTCTTCTTTCGCCTAAAACTGTGCTTTAAAAAAATAAATAAAGCCCTTAATCAGACTGAACTATTTCCAATGGATTCAAAGCCTGAGAATTCCCGTGTTTGGTACATTGTTTCCAACGCCACCAACCAAGATGAGGAATTCCCTAGAATATTCAAACTTCACTGCAGATTGCTAAGGAATCAACCAGGGGTGCCGTTGTGGGCATGCCTGTCAGAGGAATAACTTTGTCCTCATAGTTGTTAGCTCTCGCATCCAAGTTCTCTTCAAAGCCTTGACTTCACTGATGCACATGGTTAATGAAGAGATGCTTTGCTGGGTTATTTCTGCCATACTTATGTTTCTGGCAAGTAATTTATTGAGTCACTATGTTGTTTCTGAACATTATAGTGTTCTTTACTCACTTTTAATATGTAAAATGTTTTAAAAAACCTTGCAAACATCAAAGTAAAAGACAGAGCACAGTGCCTCGTTTTCCAGCATGGCCACAGGGCTCAATAATCTACAGATCATGTAATAATTTCATTTAGCAGCACAATAAAAGTCAGATTAGTTTCCATGAGACAGTTACGTATGATAATCTGGACTACTGCGGCCTCCTACTGACTGTATTAGCATTGTAATGTTATTTGCACTTCTGGGATTCTGGTAGAATCTTTTCTTTCAGTTTCTATTTATTGAATAATTATGAAAACTGAGTTCTTAAAGTCTAGAAGAAGTGGATTTATACCAAAAAAAAAATTAATGGACAGTGATAATCTCAACTTCCAATGTATCACTCCTCCTTTAAAGAAGTTACTTCAACTGCCAGGGTTTCAAAGTAGTTGAAAATATATCTTAATGAGTTTACAGCTAAACGCTGCCAGCTGAAGCTTACTTCTCTACTGGTGAGGGCCAGCATTTGCCAGAGGCTTCCAAAATGGGTAAGTTGGAGTTCATACAAACTTGAGTAGTAAGAAACTTGTTTACCTGCCAAGGACTGATGTGGCTGCTTAAAAAAAGGAAGGACATTTCAATGCAAATCCCAAACAAATCCTAGGGGATACTTCTGTAGAAACTGACAAGCTTAATATTTATAAGAAAATGCAAAAGACCTAGAACGGCCAAATAATTTTTTGATAAAATAACAACATTGGAATTTCTGTTGTACCTAATTCAACACTTATACCAAAAAGCTACAGCAAATAATCAAGAACAGTTTGCTTTTGGAGAACAGACAGACATGTAGATCCACTGAACAATACAGTCCAAAAATATACTCAAACTACTATGTATCATATTGTACACTTTTAATGCATACATTTTATTATGTTTCCATTGTACCTCAATAAAAGTGTAAAAGAGAAGGAGGAAGAGGAAGAAGAAGACAGGAGAGGAAGGAGAAGGAGGAGAAGAAAAAGAGAAAGCAGGAGACAGAAAGACTAGAACTTGGGCACATTGCCCTGGAAAATGCCATTCAAAATATCATAGTAGGGAGTAGGTACACATTGGAATACATAAACCAGGGGCATTCCTATTATTAATTGTGGGAGACCAGGCAAATTACCTTATCTGAACTGTAACTCTCTCAGCTAAAAACAGAGGCAAAAATGGCTCTTCTCACAGTGTTGTTATGATACAGAACATGATTAATTTAATATTCTGGAAACTCTATGAATGCTTAAGTTTAACTCAAGGTTTAGAGCTAATTTCCAAAGCATCCGAAATACAGCACGCAGAAGTGAGAAAAAAATGATACTAGGAGAAAATAAAGAGCTAAATTCAGAGAGTGAGAAAGTTTTCTGCAGGATAACGGAGTAGAGTTTTGTTTGTTAGGTTTTGTTTTTTAAATAGGGCTCTTCTGTTGAAGAAGGAAACAAACAAAGAAACAAACAAAACCTCCCTCCTAAAGCAAGAGAGAATTATCGGGTGTATGATATGTGATGCTTGGTCCTGGATCGATTCTGGTTTGGATACCTGACTGCAAAGTCATTTTGTGAACAATTAAAGGAATTCGAATACGGGCAGAATAAAGATAGCATTAAGGGATTGCTAACTGTACCCACTGTGACCAGTTATTGAGGTGAGATGGGAAATGTTCTTGTTCCATAAAACTCTACACTAAAGTTAAAGAAAAACAGGATTCTGGGTTATCTGTCTCCTACTCAAACATATAAGAGAGAGAATACTGTCTCTATGGAACTGTCATGTGGAAGCAGTAATATTTTGCACCTCTTTGAAGGTAAAGAAACTGTAAGAAAGTTGTTCATACTCTTCTAAATTTGCTTTATAAAGCAAGTCAACATGCACTACATACTATGATGCTCCAAGCTGGCTGCCCTTAGACATGGCACTTCACTGGCTGTCCCTGAGTTTCATGTATCGATATGTTCTTATCTGCTACAAAGCTTTCCTTCAAGTGCTTTGCAACGGAGAGCCCATCACTCTGGCTGAATTTTCAGACTAATTGGCTATAATCCACAGTCTTCTATATGTGTTCCTCCTATACCTACCTTTTGATCTATTGATCAGTCATCTATCTATCAATAGTTTAAGGGTCAGGTACAATCTGGTGTATCCTATGTGACAAAAAGAAGAAGAAAAAAAAAACCCAACAATGAAATAACTCTTCTTAGGATTAGCCAGCTGTTTCCCCATGTTTCCAAAGCACTGTCGCTCATACTTTCTATTAAGTCACGTGGGTAATATACTGAGCTATCTTCCAAACTGTCCAACTTTTTTTCAAAATTGACACCATTTGTGGTGATCCTGGTATGACCAAAGAGACTGACAATTAAGAAAGCTTCCCACCTTAAGAAAAACAGAAAAACATCAACCTAGGAAGTTTCAGTATCCATTATTATGGACTCAGAGTCAGCTAAAATTCAGTTTTCGATTTCTAAATGCCAGGTCATTCTGTCTGCTTCCCTGTTACCTAGGAGCTCCTGCGACGGCAGATTGCTCATCTCCATGCTTCGGTACACCTTTAAAGTGTTTTTTCACCCTGCTTACTTGCAGCTGCCGCACTTCAGTTCACCCGACAGCATCGTCTAAGTATCCTGTTATTTTAGTGCTGCCGTGTGTGTCCAACTCAGCAAAGCTATGCACCAGAGAGCATCTTTTCAAGGCTGTGAGACTGGACTCCATAGCAGGAACCCAGTGAGCATGATCCTTCAGGGGCATTTTTCATTAGGCACAGTGGAAAATGAAGAAAAGTAAAATACGCACTGTGTTTGCTACCCAATATACATTTATGAGAGGAATGGAAGGATGCAGGTGTGAAAGGGGAGGAAGAGAAGGAACGAATTAAGGAAGAGAGGAGAAAAGAAAGCGAGGGGATGAGGGTGGGAAAGAGAGACAGGGAAGGAGAGAAGATGGAGCAGATTTATAGAAAGAAATTTGACTTCACTTCTCATTTAAGACGTCACCTTCTCGGGGAATTCACCTCCCCAACAGAAAGCAAAACAATGCTTGACAATGCTCACTCAGCATTCTATGAGTGTTGGACCTTTGGTCTATGTTCTGCTTCATTGCTAAATAGGTCCACCCACCTGAGTATAACTATCTTTTAAATGTTTCTAATTGTATATAGAAAAATAACAAAACTTCTTAGAAAAATGATTGAAAAATATTCTGAAATGAATGACCTGGAGTTTACCAAACTATTACTAACGTATGCAGAGAGACAAAGTGAAAGCACGCTATACATACTGTGTGCAGGGCCAACTCCTGCCTACTAAGAACATGGTAGATCTGCAATTGGGGGCGTCTGTAATGAATTCTCTCAGCTTTAGTACATTCCAGATCTTATTCTGATTTCATGCCTTTTGTTCATTGTCTATACTGTTCTTAATCTTGGCCAAAGTGGACTTTTCTTCATGATTGTGGCTTTTACAATAAATGCAGAGAATTCTCAGTCTTTTAGCTCAACTGCAAGAATATCAAGATTTCAAGACAAATATTCTTCATCAGCTGTAAATCCATAGCCCTATTTATCTCTCTTCTGATTTCTTATTTTATGTTAAAAGCTCTGTTTCTGTCAGTCTTCCCTACAAGATGACTGTTACCAGTTACCGTCAAATGACAACTTTCTTTGCTCTGCCTTTGGATGTGGTGGTTGAAGAGACTGTGTAAATTGCCCTGTTTTTTTGTATGAAGAAAAAATTTTCAACTTGGGCATTAAGTGAAAAAACCTACCCTGTTAAGCAGAAACCAATGATTGGATACAGCTTCTCTTGCTATGTTATAAATTAACTCTTCTCTTTCCCCTTTAATGCTATCTCTTCACCTCCAGCAAGGAGCTCTGATTTTTTTTTTTTTTTTTCTATTTAGAATTTTCAAGCTCCAGAGTACAGACTGTACTGTCATGGGACAATAGTTACTGCGTGTATGAGGCATGATGTCCGGTGAAATCCCACTGGTTTTTTTAGGGGACAATTAGTTACTCAGAAGTCATATTATGTGGCATTATCAAGAATGACAATTAACAACAAGTCCTAGAGATTCTGGGAAATCTGTGCCACAACTACTTAGAATTTAAAAAGTAGTATTTATAGTTACTCTTCCATGACTCGAGTTCTGTGTATTTTATTTTTTAAAAATAAGAATGCAGCCTGCGTCATGATAACCTCCTGAAACAATATGNCTTTTACAATAAATGCAGAGAATTCTCAGTCTTTTAGCTCAACTGCAAGAATATCAAGATTTCAAGACACATATTCTTCATCAGCTGTAAATCCATAGCCCTATTTATCTCTCTTCTGATTTCCTATTTTATGTTAAAAGCTCCGTTTCTGTCAGTCTTCCCTACAAGATGACTGTTACCAGTTACCGTCAAATGACAACTTTCTTTGCTTTGCCTTTGGATGTGGTGGTTGAAGAGACTGTGTAAATTGCCCTGTTTTTTTGTATGAAGAAAAAATTTTCAACTTGGGCATTAAGTGAAAAAACCTACCCTGTTAAGCAGAAACCAATGATTGGATACAGCTTCTCTTGCTATGTTATAAATTAACTCTTCTCTTTCCCCTTTAATGCTATCTCTTCACCTCCAGCAAGGAGCTCTGATTTTTTTTTTTTTTTTTTCTATTTAGAATTTTCAAGCTCCAGAGTACAGACTGTACTGTCATGGGACAATAGTTACTGCATGTATGAGGCATGATGTCCGGTGAAATCCCACTGTTTTTTTTAGGGGACAATTAGTTACTCAGAAGTCATATTATGTGGCATTATCAAGAATGACAACAAGTCCTAGAGATTCTGGGAAATCTGTGCCACAACTACTCAGAATTTAAAAAGTAGTATTTATAGTTACTCTTCCATGACTCAAGTTCTGTGTATTTTATTTTTTAAAAATAAGAATGCAGCCTGCGTCATGATAACCTCCTGAAACAATATGTTAAAACAGGGATAAGCAGCATAAACGTTAAAGAAAAAATTATCTCTGTTTAGATAAATATAAAGACTTCTCAGGTGGCTTAGTAGTAAAGAACTTGCCTGCAAACGCAGGAGATGTGAGTTCAATCCCTGGGGTGGGAAGATCCCTTGGAGAAGGAAATAGCAACCCATTCCAGTATTCTTGCCTAGGAAATCCCATGGGGTCACAAAAGAGTCAGACACTACATAGTGGCTAAACAACAACAACACAAAAAATATGAAATCAAATGTTTACTGTTTCTAATTCTCCTGAATTCTTAAACACTTTTGATAGGGAAAAATTTTATTCCTGGAGGGAAATTTGAGAAAACAAAAAAACAAGAGCATCACCTAGATCTGAAAAGTACATATTCCTGAGATTCCACTTCAATAGGTCCATGATTGAGCATATTGTACAGGTTATTCTGATGCAGACTCATCACTGACTATTTGCCTTAGGTTACAGAGCTCACTAAGAACAGAATCTGGGCCAGAAACAAGTTGTAATATATTTCAGTAATATTTCTATTATGACATCTAAGGAAAAAAATACAAACACAGTCATTTCTCTTGTATTGCCATCTGCTGAGAATGAGAAGCTTAAGTCAAAGATAAAGCCCTGTGCAACAGGTGAGACAATCTAGACGTGGGCGGCTTTGGGAGTAAAAGGTTCTAAACGGTCCAATCCACAGTCACTGGTAAACTGTGTGAGTCTGGGAAAGAATGAGACTAGAGGCAGAATAGTAGGAGTGGCAAACTTCAGAGTAACAGAAATAGGGGAAGACTTTGGGAGAAAGCTGAAACATCAGATATAACCACAGCCTATTGGGAACAATAATCAGATGGTAATCATCCACGGAAAGCAGACACAGAGGTGGAAGCCAAGCCAACTGAGAGACACAAGATGCTGTAGGGAGCATCAAAGGGTAGAAAACCAAGATGTGCAAGCAATTGTCTTATGGCACAGTTCCATAGGATGGGCACAACTGCTCCACTTGGCCTTGGAAAGTGCTTGTCAGCAGGACGGGACTCCCATTTCCCACCTCCCCTCCCCATTCTTTGAGGGGACTGGGAGAGCTTCAGACATCATCTTGAAAACTGTTGTAGGACTGGTAGATTAAGTTTAAGTTTTCACACATCAAACATCATATTTGATCTCTCTTGACTTCTTATAATGAAACAATATGAAGAGAGAAATTTTAGAACCCATGAATAAACTAATACTAGCATCATACAAAAAAGCATCAAATAAGGTTTTAATTAAGACGGTCCTAAAATGGCTGCCTGTATCTGAACACATGGTACTTTAAAGAAGAACTGACAAATTTCACTAATAGCCAAAAGAAATTTAGGAAAGGCCTGAAAACCAACGATGGAAAGGAAATGAGAGAGAAATGTTATTGGGTTGAAACAAAGAAAGCTGAAAACTCAAGCCACCACATTCATACTGATGATCTGACACACCTAACAGCTATTTTTATTGGATGAAAATTAACTCACAGAAACAAAAATCAGATTGAGACATTCTGAAAAAGGACTAAAACCCGTGATTTATTTACTAAAAAAGGTCCAAGGAGAGCAAAACTAGGTGAAAGAATCTCTGATTTATTTGATTCTAATCCTTACTGGAATCAAAATCAAAAGGACAGCTAAAGCAGTTGTACCAAAGCAGTTCAAAATATAATGAAGGGCATTCATATCTTGTATAGGCCAGTCACTCCAACAGACAGTAGAGAATGCAGAAGAATAAAATGCATTTATTGGTGTGAAACCTGGGCGCTTCCCTGAGTGAAAACTGGTCCTCAGACTTAGAAACCATGGGAGAGACCAAAAAAAGAGGCAGTCCACTCAGACTGGTGGGTGGCAGATTTAATAAGCAAGGGAATCTTCATACGAGGCCTGTGTTGCACACCACAAGATGAGTAATCTCTGCACCGACATCTAGAATCTTTGGAGTTTATGTAGAAGCCTTAAAGGGGTTGACTTCCCTGGTGACTCAGTCGGTAAAGTGTCTGTCTACAATGCAGGAGACCTGGGTTCAATCCCTGGGTTGGGAAGATCCCCTGAAGAAGGAAGACAATCCACTCCAGTACTATTGCCTGGAAAATCCCATGGGCAGAGGAGCCTGGTAGTCTACAGCCTATGGGGTTACAAAGAGTCGGACACAACTGAACAACTTCACTTTGAGGGGGTTAAGTCACATATACTCTCCAAATGGTCTCAGTGTGTGGGAACAATGGGTGGAATGCATATTTCAAGAACAGAAGATCTGTAAGGAGACCTAATTGCCCAGGTCCAGCTCAAGGGTCAATCTACAGTCACATACTATCAATGACCATCAATGACCTCCTGCAACACCATCCCTGCTTTAAAGAGCTAGAACAGTAAACAGTCACCAACGACATAAGATACATTCCAGCATGATGGAAGACAGATCGTAATGCCATGGAGTAATCAAATGGTGTCTAGGGGGAGGAGGTGGGCAGAGAAATTCACAGGGGACAGTGACATTGGTGGCCGTGCAAGATGGAGTTTCTCCAAGTGAGCACAGAGAAGGGGGAAGGGGTGGAAAATCCCAGGCGTGGGGACCAGCTGTTGGGGAAAGCACAGAGCATGGGCACATCGCCAACAGTAGGCAGTCTAGTGGGGCAACAACACAGCACACATGGGGGTGAGAGGGCATTACACTAAGTGAAGTAAATCAGACCCAGAAACAAGTACCGTACAATGTCAGTTAAACATGAAATCTAAGAAATGCAGTGAATTAGTGGATATAACAAAAAAGAAGCGGACTCACAGATATGGAGATTAAACTAGTGGTTATCAGTGGGGAGAGGGAAGCAGGGAGGGGCAATATAGGTGTAGGGAATTGAGAAGTACAAACTAGAAGGGATAAATAAGCTATAAGGATATATTGTACAATACAAGCAATATAGTCAATATTTTATAATAACTACAAACAGAGCATAATCTTTAAATATTGTGAATCACTATAGTATACACCTGTAACTTAGATCCAAAATCACTGCAGATGGTGACTGCAGCCATGAAATTAAGATGTTTGCTCCCTGGAAGAAAAGCTATGACCAACCTAGACAGCATATTAAAAAGCTGAGACACTACTTGGCCAACAAAGGTCCATCTAGTCAAAGCCATGGTTTTTCCAGTAGTCATGTATGGATGTGAGAGTTGGGCCATAAAGAAGGCTGAGCACTGAAGAACTGATTCTTTTGAACTGTGGTATTGGAGAAGACTCTCGAGAGACCCTTGGACTGCAAGAAGATCCAACCAGTCCATCCTAAAGAAGATCAATCCTGAATGTTCATTGGAAGGACTGATGTTGAAGCTGAAACTCCAATACTTTGGCCACCTGATGTAAAGAACTGACTCATTGGAAAAGACTCTGATGCTGGGAAAGATTGAAGGTGGGAGGAGAAGGGGATGACAGAGGATGAGATGGTTGGACGGCATCACCAACTCCATGGACATGAATTTGAGTAAGTCCTGGGAGTTGGTGATGGACAGGGAAGCCTGGTGTGCTGCAGCCCATGGGGTCACACAGAGTTGGACATAACTGGGTGACTGAACTGAACGGAACTTAGATTAACCATACTTCAACTAAAAAAAAGTAGAAAATGTAGTCTGTGACCAAGTTTCAGTGGTTATCAATCCTGAGTGTGGGCCCTGGAAGAAGAGGTATGTGTGGTGCAGAGTTACAGGTTTTGAATCTGTATCCTGTCCTCTAATTTAGTAACAGTGTGATTTTAGCAAGTTACCATCCTACGCAAGCTTCAGTTTTCTCTTCTGGAAGGCAGGAATAATAAAGCAATTCCCACTTCATGGTATGATTTAAAGGATAAAATGAAACTTTTACCTAAAGAATTAAGAACAGTGCCTGTTACATAGAAGTATACTAATTAAGGTTAATAACATCTATAAATAATGTGTTAACATAACTGTTAATATGCATAAATAATACATTAATAATATGTGTAATGTTAATAATGAAGAACTTGGGAGGCAATGTGAAATGACATGTAATAGCATGGACTCAAGAGTTAGAATTTTGCACTCAACACTCACAGAACACTGAGGGAGTTACTTCTCTGTAGGTGTAAACTAAGGACAATTAAGTGTGAGGTGTCACAGCCAAGATGCAAAACTCTTAGCAAAATTACCTATTCTTCTAGAGTCATTAAAGAAGAGGTGAGATTCATGAATTTATATGGGTTAGGTAGGAAATTAGATACATTTACCTACTATAGAAAAATATTCCAAGAAAGCAAAAGTGATAGTAAAATGCAAATGCTTTACTTTGGCTTTGAAAAGCAAATGGCTAATGGTTTGGCAGTGGTAGTAAAGATGGTACTGCAGTATGGTTTATCTGTGTGTGTGTGTGTATGTATATTTCCTTTCAAAATAGAGCTTTTAACTGTTTTAAAAGATCAGGCATTTGTAGCATTTGCTTGGCTGATATACTGGCTTTTAGCCCTTCCATTCATCTGAATGTAATTGCTACAATCAAGCAGGGCCCAAAATCTCTCTCAATACAGTGACTAGCAAGACTCCTGCCTCTGAGCAATGAAAATGTGTTTACCCTATGCGGCAGTTTGGCTTTGCTGGTGATTACAAATGGCAGAAGCCATGGTGTGATGGGGGAGGAAAGACAACAGTCTGGGAGAGAGAGCTGAGAAGGCTCTACAGACTGAAACTAACAGGCATTCTTAAGCATTTACCTATTTGTTAAAAAGCACTTTTAAAATGTTATGTTTTCACTCTCACAAAGCATTCTTGGTTATGATTATTCTGTTTTCCAGAGGAGAAATGGAGATTTCAGATGTGTGAACTGATTTGCCCCAGATTTCATAATAAAGAAATGGCAGAATGTATCTATGTTTTGGTATCTGTGTTTTCCTGTATATGTTCTAAAATATCTTACTGCATATAAAGTCTGTGTCTGAGGTTTTATGCCATTGGAGGCTNGTTTTCCAGAGGAGAAATGGAGATTTCAGATGTGTGAACTGATTTGCCCCAGATTTCATAATAAAGAAATGGCAGAATGTATCTATGTTTTGGTATCTGTGTTTTCCTGTATATGTTCTAAAATATCTTACTGCATATAAAGTCTGTGTCTGAGGTTTTATGCCATTGGAGGCTGGGGGCAAAGGTCTAGCAGATCATGAGATTCAACAGTAGGTTCTCCAAAGAGACATTAAAGAAACTAAAATGTATCATTCTGCTTTCTTGGTCACAATACTTGTGTAAATGGTCATCTCCTATTCAGCATTAGGGATATCCTGATAGAAGTATCTTTCAGCTGATGTGTACATTTGTTGTGAAAAATTCGATAAGATATTAAATACTTCTCAAAAAGAAACAAAGACAAGTCATGGGCTCATATAAATGAAATGAACCTTATCACATTCTTTCGTCTCATAATCACATAGTGTCTGTGGAAGAGTAAAAATTGCATTTATGCTTTCAGACACTTAGTAGTATCATGCCATACCATTCTTGAACTGTTTCTGTTCTGTCTCAAGGCCGTGATTTACATTTGCCTAATTTTTTTCAATCCTATTGAAAAGATTCATTTCAATGCTCGGTACATAAAAATCTTCATATCTAGAATTTGTATATAAATATAAACAATAAGACAGATGGGACATGGTGGAGAATTGTCACAAAACGTGGTCCACTGAAGTGGCAAACCACTTCAGTATTCTTGCCTGGAGAACCCCATGAACAGTATGAAAAGGGAAAAAGATACAACACTGAAAGATGAACTCTCCAGGTTGGAAGGTACCCATATGCTACTGGAGAAGAGTAGAGAAATAACTCCCGAAAGAAAGAAAAGACAGAGCCAAAGTGAAAACAACATCCAGCTGTGGATATGACTGGTGACGGAAGTAGAGTCCAATGCTGTAAAGAACAATACTGCATAGGAATCTGGAATGTCAGGTCGGTGAATGTTAGGTAGGTAAACTGGAAGTGGTCAAATAGGAGCCGGCAAGAGTGAACATTGACATTTTAGGAATCAGTGAACTAAAATGGATGGGAATCAGCAAATTTCATTGAGATGACCATTATATCTACTACTGTGGGCAAGAATCCCTTAGAAGAAATGGAGTAGCCCTCACAGTCAACAACAGAGTCTGAAATACAGTACGTGGGTGCAATCTCAAAAATAAGAGAATTATCTGTTTGTTTCCAAGGCAAACGATTCAGTATCACAGTAATCCAAGTCTATGCCCCAACTACTAATACCGAAGAAGCTGAAGTTGAAGGGTTCTATGAAGACTTACAAGACCTTCTAAACTAGCCCAAAAAAAAAAAAAAAAAAAAAGATGTCCTTTTCATCATAGGGGATTGGAATGCAAAAGTAGGAAGTCAAAGGATACCTGGAGTAACAGGCAAGTTTGTCCTTGGCATACAAAATGAAGCAGGGCAAAGATTAACAGTTTTTCCAAGAGAACACACTGGTCATAGCGAACACCGTTTTCCAACAACATAAAAGATAACTCTACATGTGGACATCACCAGATGGTCAACACCAAAATCAGATTGATTATATTCTTTGCAGCCAAAGATGGAGAAGCTCTATACAGTCAGCAAAAACAAGACCAGGAGCTGACTGTGGGTGGCTTAGATGTTGAACTCTTTATTGCCAAATTCAGACTTAAATTGAAGAAAGTACAGAAAACCATTAGACCATTCAGGTATGACCTAAATTGAATCTGTGACGATTATAATGGAAGTGACAAATAGATTCAAGGGATTAGATCTGATAGACAAAGAGTGCCTGAAGAACTAGGGATGGAGGTTAATGACACTGGATAGGAGGTGGTGATCAAGATTATCCCCAAGAAAAAGAAATGTAAAAAGGCAAAATGGTTGTCTGAGGAGGCCTTACAAATAGCTGAGAAAAGAAAAGAAGAGAAAAGCAGTGGAGAAAAGGAAAGATATATCCATTTGAATACAAAGTTCCAAAGAACAAGGAGAAATAACAAAGCCTTCCTTAGTGATCAATGCAAAGAAATAGAGGAAAATAATAGAATGGGAAAGACTAGAGATCTCTTCAAGAAAATTAGAGATACTGAGGGAACATTTCATGAAAGATGGGCATGATAAAGGACAGAAATGGTATGGACCTAACAGAAACAGAAGATATTAAGAAGAGGTGGCAAGAATACAAAGGAGAACTATACAAAAAAGATCTTCATGACCAAGATAACCACGATGGTGTAATTACTCACCTAGTCCTGGAATTAGAAGTCAAGTGGGCTTAGGTACATCACTATAAACAAAGCTAGTGGAGGTGATGGAATTCCAGATGAGCTATTTCAAATCCTAAAAGATGATGCTGTGAAAGTACTGTGCTCAATATGCCAGTAAATTTGGAAAACTCAGCAGGGGCCACAGGACTGGAAGTGATCAGTTTTCATCCCAATTCCAAAGAAAGCAATGCCGAAGAATGTTCAAACTACTGCACAATTTCACTCATCTCACACTCTAGCCAAATAATGCTCAAAATTCTCCAAACCATTCAACAATATGTGAACCAAGAATTTCCAGATGTTCAGGCTGCATTTAGAAAAGGCAGAGGAACCAGAGATCAAACTGCCAACATTTGCTGGATCATAGAAAAATTGAGAGTTCCAGAAAAACATCTACTTCTGCCTCATTGACTACACCGAAGCCTTTGACTGTGTGGGTTGCAACAAGTAGTGGAAAATTCTTAAAGAAATGGGAAAACCAGACCTCCTGACCTGACTCCTGAGAAATCTGTATTCAGGTCAAGAAGCAACAGTTGAACCAAAAATGGAACAAGGGACTGGTTTCAAATTGAGAAAGGAGTATATCAAGGCTGTATACTGTCACCTGGTTATTTAACTTCTATGCAGAGTACATCATGTGAAATGCCGAGCTGGATGAAGCACAAGCTGGAATCAAGCTTACTGGGAGAAATATCAATAACCTCAGATACACAGATGATACTACGCTTATGGCAGAAAGCGAAGAAGAACTAAAGAGCTTCTTGATGAAAGTGAAAAGAAAAGCGTGAAAAAAGCTGGCTTAAAAGTCAATATTCAAAAAACTAAGTTCATGGCACCTAGTCCCATGACCTTAGGGCAAATATTTGGGAAACGATGGAAACAGTGGCTGACTTTCTTTTCTTGGGCTTCAAAATCACTGCAGATGGTGACTGTAGTCATGAAATTAAAAGACACTTGCTCCTTGGAAGAAAAGGTACGACCAACCTAGACAGCATACTAAGAAATAGAAACGTTACTTTGCCGACAAAGGTCCATCTAGTTAAAACTATGGTTTTTCCACTAGTCATGTATGAATGTGAGAGTTGGACTAAAAAGAAAGCTGAGTGCTGAAAAATTGATGGTTTTGAACTGTGGTATTGGAGAAGACTCTTGCGAGTCCCTTGGACTGCAAAGAGATTCACCCAGTCCATCCTAAAGGAAACCAGTCCTGAATATGCATTGAAAGGACTGATGTTGAAGCTGAAACTCCAATACTTTGGCCATCTGATGTGAAGGACTGGCTTATTGGAAAAGCTCCTGATGCTGGGGAAGACTGAAAGCAGGAGGAGAAGGGGATGACAGAAAATGAGATGATTGAATGGCATTACCAACTTGATGGACACAAGTTTGAGCAAGCTCCAGGAGTTGGTGATGGACAAGGAAGCCTGGTGTGCTGTGGTCCATGGGGTTGCAAAGAGTCAGACATGACTGAGCAGATGAACTGAACTAATAAATATATACACACACACATAAACATATGGAGTGTAAATACACTTCTACCTCCCTGAGCTCTTCTGTAAACCCCATGCATGTGTGTCTAGTCACTGAGTCATATCCGACTCTCTGTGACCCCATGGACTGAAGCCTACCACTTTGGTACAAGTTCTGTTTTCTCAGCTTTTAAAAAAATGCAATTCATATAAACCAATGTGTAGCAGACTTTTTGATGAGGATTAAGAGAATAAACGAGATTACACAGAATCATGGTAGAGTCAGGGCTTGAACACTAACATGTCTCTTCTCATAAAATGTTCAGGCATCCTTACCATCACGTCTTGATTGCTTTTTCCTTCAGATACCAAGTCTCCTGCTATAGGACCACCTCTGCCTCTTGTTCCTGTTTTCATGTCTGTCCTTTCTTCTCTCCATCCCTAGGCCCTTCCATCCTGTCTTTCCAGGCCACACCTAGAAACCCCATTGTTTTCCTTATTTTATCATGCATAGCAACACAGCTTTCTCTTAGTCTTACTCCTCTCGTCTCTTCTTCTCTGAAATCTAACATCAAAATAATACATCAAATCTTTTTGGTAAACAAAAGACAGTTCATTTCCCAATCTAATTTTCCTGCCTTGAAAGAGCAAAGTTTTATGGTGGAATCTCAGTTCAGGTACTATTCAGTAAAAGACCATTCAAAGTAAACTTTTGATGGGGGAGGGAGCTTAGATTTAGGTCAGTTACCAGTGAGCTTCCCAGGTGCTGCTAATGGTAAAGAACTGCCTGCCAATGCAGGAGACATAAGAGACGCAGAGAAGATCCCCTAGAGAAGGAAATGCAATCCACTCCAGGATTCTTTCCTGGAAAATCCCATCGACAGAGGAGCCTGGCTGGCTATAGTATAAGAGGTTGCAAAGAATCAAGACACAAATAAAGTGATTTAGCATACACATATACCAATGAGCTAGCTTGAGGAGAAGTATAAGAAAGCAATGTCTGTTTTGTTTCATGCTTTTTAAAACAATGTAAACTAGAAAGCATTAAAATTTACCAGAGAAACCTATTTAAAAGTGCTTCACCCTTGGTTTAAGAAGCATTTCAAAGGTGCTTCTGAACTTTGTGGGTTTTGATAGCTTGTGTCAAATGCCTCTTTTCCAGTTACATATTTCATTAGAGTTTAGGCGTGGCATTGAGAAGATGCCCAGCTGCGTGTCCTGTAAGTATACAGGGAAAGCATGAACAAGAAAAGCATGACCAGGTGAATAAACAGCTCTGAGTACGTATTCATTCAACTCTCCATGGTATGATGCCGAGAGCTCCCTTTCTGACTCAGAAAAAGAAGGATCTCAACAAGTTATTCGAAAAAGTCCAGCAACTGAAAAATATGTATTTATCCAAGAATCAGTTCTTAAAACCAACTAAGTAGATGGCAAGACTGACTTTTTACCAGTCTTCAAAACATCCCAGCACTCACTCTGGTCATCTACTTAGCACACACAATGGGAAGCACTCACAGTTCTGCTCTGTGGCTCACTTTCACTCAGGAAGACCGTGGTTAGTCAGAAGAGTGGTTTGTCTGAAGCCACACTCAAAAAAGAGGAAACTGTGCTATTCTGAGCATGCATGTTCCTCTAACCTAATATCTCTATTGAATTTATAGACTGGTATTATGAATACACGTTGGGTAGACAGGTACATGGCTGGGTTAAGGGTCCCTCCAACTATTGATCTCAGCATGAAAGAGTAAGTGGTGCCACTGGAAATTAGATTTTTATGTGACGGAAATGTGCTGAATCATCTATTATAGTCCTACCCCATGTGTTTCAGGGACATTTATAAAGCTACGGGGCTAAATCAAATCAGATTTGGAGAATCTAAAGAAAACATTAGCAGAAAGTGCACGGGGGTCATCAAAACTATGACATCAAAGAACAACGTTTACGGCCTTCCTGTAAGAATGCTGTGCAGACCACAAGATGTTTAAAACCACTTTGGAGCATGCCTGCATTAACTGAACTCCTAGAAACTAAATGCAACTGAAACAATTTTACTAATGTAATATATAAGAAGGGTACAATAAGGCTTAGATATTGCAATGTCTATGAATAGGTTTAAAAAATCAAAAATATCAGGCAAATAGTAAACATCCCTTACATGTACATCTCCTTCTATTAAATATGGGAGAGTAAAAGGATAATTCAGTGACTTGGGAACAAGTAGATTTTTAAACATTCTTCATATAACCTTATATTAAGCAGGAAACTAGCAGATGAATGCTGATATGGAAATCTATAAATGTGTGAAATTCTTAAGTGAATCATGATAAATGTTAGGGTGTAGAAAAAACAGAGCAACACTTAATACGGGGATGGGGATGTTAATAATGTAAATTTAACTGCACTTTCAAATTTTAATAGGAAAAATTTCATGAAGAAGATTGACTTTGTTGTGAATATCCTGTTATTGTTTCTGATTTGTTGAAGAAAACAGGATGACAATAGCCTGCAGGCTGATGCAAGTGACGTAACACATTGGTAAAGCTTGGTGACCCTGTGTGGTTTGTAACTGCATTGTAAGGGGATATGTTTCCTTTCTGGGTCATCTCACATGATCAAGTAATGTAAGAGATCCCTAGGGACTGGCCATTGCCAGAGTGTACGGTATTGGGTATTATTTGAACCAAGAAATCCACAGTTTAAACTTTTCTTTTCCATAACTAGATATGTGACCTTGGGCAAGCCATTTAATTTCCCTGGGTACTGAGATGAAATAGTATTAATAATTCTAGTTTATTAAATGCCGATACTCTGCTAAGTATACTTTCTTATCTCATTAATAATCCTTTTCTAAGTAAATACACTCTTCATTGACACNTTGAACCAAGAAATCCACAGTTTAAACTTTTCTTTTCCATAACTAGATATGTGACCTTGGGCAAGCCATTTAATTTCCCTGGGTACTGAGATGAAATAGTATTAATAATTCTAGTTTATTAAATGCCGATACTCTGCTAAGTATACTTTCTTATCTCATTAATAATCCTTTTCTAAGTAAATACACTCTTCATTGACACAGAGAAAAAACTGAGGTTTACAGATATAAGAAAACTACCCAACATACAGAGATAATAAAGAGTAGAAACAAGATTTTAATTGAAACCTCTTTGTTCTAAAACCAATGTCCTTAAATCACTATGCTATGATGCCTTCTAAAGAAGTGTGCATCTTCCAAGCTGATGTGGTCACTAAATGGTTAACAGCACAGATCAAGGGATTCAGAAATTCTGAGTTCAAATCCCACTCATTGACACTTTGTGGCTTTCAGTATGTGACTTATCCTTGGTGTGTCTCAATATTTTCATCTATAAATTGGGGATAATAGGATTGGTATAGGTTGTTAAAATACATTTATAGTAACACATTTAGAAGAATGACTATACACACTAACTACAGTATTAGTCTTCACTAGTATTTTTCTTGGCACAGAATTTATAGACATGGACCCTGTCCCCCTGCAATGTGAAAAATGTGAGTGAATCCATGAACAAATATTTATCAATATCTCAATATATTTTATTAATATAACAATGTAAGTATTCATATTATTTATAAAATAACCTGTGTGAGGTGTTCAAGGAAACACAACATTTAAAAAAGATTTACACAGTCCCCGTTCTAAACCATAATCATTCTACACAGTGAGATCTCTACTTTCCTGTAACTTCCCTTTAAAGTATTAATGGTTGTAAGGAATTCAAACTCCATGGGAGAAAATAACTTCTCCTGCAGCGTGTTCTTTGCTCTGAGATCCTGATCACTATCACATTACACACTCCTATGTCTTTTATTGTGTGCAGCATGGTAGCATTTTTTCCTATTTGGGGGGAAATTTTTAAATGACTTACTAATAGTAACTTAATTTTCAGATTATTGCTATATAAACATGCCCTTTCACTATGATTTTAAAGATATTTGGAGTCTCATCATTCGTTTATTCATTATGGCTTTTTTTCCTTGTGGCCTGGAGAGGATACATTAATACTTCATGGGAACTTATTTATATTAATAAAGTTTCAAAAAATGAAGCTTCAAAGCCAAAGATTTTGAATTTGGGACTTCTGTGTTGTAACAATTGATGCCTGAAAGGCTGGAAAGTTCATGGTATTCCCTGAAGTGGAAAGTGGATTTTACTTAAAATCAGTTCAGTTCAGTCACTCACTTGTCTCTTTTTGCTACCCCACGGACTGTAGCACTCCAGAGTTCCCTGTCCATCACCAGCTCCCAGACCTTACTCAAACTCATGTCCATCAAGTCAGTGATGCCATCATCTCATTCTCTGTCGTCCCCTTCTCCTCCTGCCTTCAATCTTTCCCAGCATCAGGGTCTTTTCCAATGAATCAGTTCTTCACATCGGGTTGCCAAAGTATTGGAGCTTCAACTTCAACATCAGTCCTTCCAATGAATTCTCAGGACTGATTTCCTTTAGGATGGACTAGGTGGATCTCCTTGCAGTCCAAGGGACTCGCAAGAGTCTTCTTCAACACCACAGTTCAAAAGCATCAACTCTTCAGTCCTCAGCTTTCTTTTTAGTCCAACTCTCACATCCATACATGCATGACTACTGGAAAAACCATAGCTTGGACTAGCCAGACCTTTTTTGGCAAAGTAATGTCTCTTTTTTTTAATATGCTGTCTAAGTCACAGCTTTTCTTCCAAGGGGCAGCTTTTAATTTCATGGCTGCAGTCACCATCTGGAGTGATTTTGGAGCCCAAAATATAAAGTCAGCTACTGTTTCCATTGTTTCCCTATCTATTTGCCATGAAGTTATGGGACCAGATGCCATGATCTTCCTTTTCTGATTGTTGAGTTTTAAGCCAACTTTTTCACTGTCTTCTGCTCTTATCGAGAGGCTCTTTAGTTCTTCACTTTCTACCACAAGGGTGGTGTCATCTGCAGATCTGAGATTATTGATATTTCTCTCAATATCAATTCCAGCTTGTGCTTTATCGAGCCTGGCTTTGCATGATGGGCTCTGCATAGAAGTTAAATAAGCAGGATGGCAATACTCAGCCTTGACGTACTCCTTTTCTGATTTGGAACCAGTCTGTTGTTCCACGTCCAGTTCTAACTGTTGATCCTTGACTTGCATACAGATTTCTCAGGAGTCGGGTCAGGTGGTCTGGTATTCCCATCTCTTGAAGAATTTTTCAGTTCGTTGTGATCCACACAGTCAAAGGCTTTGGCGCAGTCTAAACAAAGCAGAAGTAGATGTTTTTCTGGAACTCTCTTGCTTTTCTGTGATTCAGCGGATGCTGGTAGTTTGCTCTCTGGTTCCTCTGCCTTTTCTAAATCTAGATTGAACATCTGGAATTTCTTGGTTCACATACTGTTGAAGCCTGTCTTGGAGAATTTTGAACATTACTTTGCTAGCTTGTGAGATGAGTACAATTGGGCAGTAGTCTGAACACTCATTGGCATTGCCTTTCTTTGGGATTGGAATAAAAACTGACCTTTTCTAGTTACTTAAAATAAAAACTTAGTAATTTAAGAGGTGATATTTTCCACACAATGACTGCTGAGGTCTGATTAGAAACTAAAAGTGAATATTTGGAATAGTTACCATAATATATATCATAGAATCCCCAAATATTCTCTAATAAAGAAACATCTGCGATCTGTAACTTAAGTGCAAGATAAAATGAGGAGGAGCACTTCTAAATTTGCCTAAGGTCAGAGAATGAAATGGACAGAAGCTGGAAATCCCAGCTGGATCAAAGTCTAGTAAATCTCTAAAATCCAACTGACTCTCATATATATATATATATATATATATATATGGATGTCTACATGGACCAACAGACTGGTTCCAAATAGGAAAAGGAGCACGTCAAGTCTGTATATTGTCATCCTACTTATGTAACTTATATGCAGAGTACATCATGAGAAACACTGGGCTGGAAGAAGCACAAGCTGGAATCAAGATTGATGGGAGAAATATCAATCACCTCAGATATGAAGATGACACCACCCTTATGGCAGAAAGTGAAGAGGAACTACAGAGTCTCTTGATGAAAGTGAAAGAGGAGAGTAAAAAAGTTGGCTTAAGGCTCAACATTTGGAAAACGAAGATCAGGGCATCCAGTCCCATCACTTTATGGGAAATAGATGGGGAAACAGTGGAAACAGTGTCAGACTTTATTTTTTT
>SJYA01003037.1:558637-569208 GCA_006410615.1 Neotragus moschatus
ATTTTCCTTGGCACAGAATATACAGCAAATGACATTCAGTTGGATGAGAGTAGAAAAATAAAATCCAGTAACTCAACAAATATTTACTGGATGCCAACATATGCCAGGCAGTTTCCTTCTCAGTTTTCACAAAGCAATTTCAGAGCCCCATTTGTTACCATGACTTAAGGAATATATAATCCATACTGGGGTTTGGGTTCAGCAAATAGTCTCACCTCACCCTCTGGGTAAAGAACAGTTTCCTACATCATTGATTGTGAGCTTTGCCATGTCTTTGATTTGGGTAAAAGATGTTGTAAGACGTAATACAAGCAAAGGCTTGAAATACATATACTGAATCTTGCTACTCCTCACTGTTATCATCGCTGTCTCACTCATTAAGAATTTAGTTTCTGGTTCACTGTCTCCTTCTCCATGCCAAGTCCTGTCATTATCCTGGGAAATTAAATGTCGAACACGCTCTAAACTGCTAAGCTTCACATATCAAGCATTCATTTCCTCTTTCCTCTTGAGTCTTTTTCTCTACCTAGTCATCCCCTAGGTTCTTTTCAGAGTTAACTTTTCAATAGCAAGGATATAATGATTTCACGTTCCTGCTTAAAAGCCTTCTATGGCTTTCCATTGGTATCAGTGTGAGACCCAAACTTCTTGAGTAATTCCTCCATAATGTAACTCCTAGCTATTTCTAGGGTCTCTCATTAAGCTTCATACACTCTTACATTCTAGGCTCTATCTATATTACTTCTTTTAGATATTCAAATGTGCTATCGTAGGTCATCTGAATATGTGGTTTTT
Source organism: Neotragus moschatus (assembly GCA_006410615.1). Classification (NCBI taxonomy): domain Eukaryota; kingdom Metazoa; phylum Chordata; class Mammalia; order Artiodactyla; family Bovidae; genus Neotragus; species Neotragus moschatus. The sequence goes on from SJYA01003037.1 coordinate 559,433, forward strand.
TCTTCCTGAAGTTCTCATATTTCTTTGTTTTCCCAGTTCTTCAATCCAGCTTCAGCCTTTCCATCTCTGCCCTTAGAATGTCTATACTACGTAGTCCATACAGGAGATCAATCCTCCTTTTCATTTGCTAATACTTCCTAATATGCTGACTATATATTATTTTCAGAATTTATGATAATTCCTTATTTAACTGTGTCTCATTTTTTTTCTACTAGACTGAAAGTTCATGCATTAGTGATCACAAATGTCTTATTCATTCCTGTATCTCCGGTGCTTAGCATAATACATGGAACATGATGGAACCCATAAATATTCATCAACTAAACAATTACACTATTAGAATGTTGGTTAGCTGCACTGCAACCGACCCAGTGGCTCAGTACGATCAGGGACAGGTTAGGTTGTTGTGTTTTGAGTTAAAGATCTATGGGAACTGTCAGGAGTGTGAAAGTTAAGAAGATAATTTGAGGATAAATGATTGAGGGATTTGAGTCCTCCAGTACGTCCTGCAGGCAATAAAGGCAATACCCCTCAGTGCACACCTTCTCTGAAGTACTTCACCTGAGTGCCCTCTTCTCAATTTATTGTCAACTTTCTAGTAAGGTAAGTAAGGAGAGCTAGCAATTGCTTCTGCTCAATCATTTTTTATTCTGTGGCATCCAGACACAGGGTATCATCTACAATTACACTGGGAGCTAAATGGCGACAATTGAGGGAAGATTTGATGTAAATACAACAAAGAAATGCTGACCTTTCCTCAGGATGCTTATTCTATTGCACTTAAAATGAAAGCATTCATTACTATACCCCTCAAAGGAGATGGAAGAATTCATATGGAAAGTGCAAGGTTAGAATTTAATGGGCCACTTCTGTTACCAACAGACAGACAATCTTATTACAGAAGGTGGGTCAACATGTACATCTCTCTTCTTAAGAAAGAGCTGGAGAACGAAGAATTTCTTGTTTTATTCTGGCTTCAAATTAAAGGTTTGACATTTTGACTCTCAACCTCATGGAGAAATGCTCAAAAAAATCTGATCTTTTGGTTCTTAATAAAGTCAATTCAGAAGCGTGACATTCAACCCCAATGATTCAATTAAATTTTTCTGTGGATAAATAGAAGGAAATGACTTTGAGGATAAAATTCACTGATTCACATAACAAAACTCATGATTTAAACAGTTTTTTGTAAGAAATGTGTTACATATTAGAAAGTTTTTTGGTATATGAGACTTTTTTTTCTCCATTGTGACTTGGGTCTAGTTACCAATGGTGCAGAGAAGGAACTGGCAAAACATAGATTGAANTAAAATTCACTGATTCACATAACAAAACTCATGATTTAAACAGTTTTTTGTAAGAAATGTGTTACATATTAGAAAGTTTTTTGGTATATGAGACTTTTTTTTCTCCATTGTGACTTGGGTCTAGTTACCAATGGTGCAGAGAAGGAACTGGCAAAACATAGATTGAATTGATAGAAAAATTAAATAGACATGCTGGATGTTATCAAGATCAATGTACCATGTAGCATATTCATGACTTGCATAACAGCTACTCCCTTTAAGATAAGAACCCTATATAGCAGATTTAGCCTCACAAAGGAGTTGGGAAGATGCCCTGGAGGAGGGCAGGGCAACCCACTCTAGTATTCTTGGTGGAGAATCCCCAAGGACAGAGGTGCCTGGCAGACTACAGTACAGGGTCAAAATGAGTTGGACATGACAGTGATTAAGCCCAGCCTCAACAAAAGAACTAAGGATCCCTTTAGCTATCTTTCAAAGCTTTATAGATTTTTGTATATAGTGATGATGTTACTGATATAGATATTTTGTACTCATACAAATATGAGTAGAAAGATCAATGAATGACTAAGAACTGGGAGGCAGATATAGAGAGAGAGAAAGAGGAAAGGAAGAAAGGAGAGAGACAGAGACGAGAGAGGAAATCCTGTTTTGACAAAGGTCTAAGGCTCTGATGCTTACTGACTCTCTCCAATGGGTTTCTCTATCTCATGGTCTTCTAGAACAAGCCCTCTTTTCATACATTTCCTTTTAAAGTTTCTCTTTAACAAATCTCCTTCCTGTTCAGCAAAATTTTTTGTCAATCCTACAAGATAAGCTAAAAATATTAGAAACCTAGACAATCTATTAAAAAGCAGAGACATTGCTTTGTCAACAAAGGTCTGTATAGTCAAGGCTATGGTTTTTCCAGTAGTCATGTATGGAAGTGAGAGTTGGACCATAAAGAAAGCTGAGCAGTGAAGAAGTGATTCTTTTGAACTGTGGTGTTGGAGAAGACTCTTGAGAGTCCCTTGAACTGCAAGGAGATCAAACCAGTCAATCCTACAGNTTGTCAACAAAGGTCTGTATAGTCAAGGCTATGGTTTTTCCAGTAGTCATGTATGGAAGTGAGAGTTGGACCATAAAGAAAGCTGAGCAGTGAAGAAGTGATTCTTTTGAACTGTGGTGTTGGAGAAGACTCTTGAGAGTCCCTTGAACTGCAAGGAGATCAAACCAGTCAATCCTACAGAAAATCATTCCTGAATATTCATTGGAAGGACTGATGCTAAAGCTGAAGTTTCAATACTTTGGCCCACTGAAGTGAAGAGCTAACTCACTGGAAAAGACCATAGTGATGGGAAAGATTGAGGGCAAGAGGAGAAGGGGGCAAGAGAGCATGAGATGGTTGGATGGCATCACTGACTCAATGAACATGTGTTTGAGCAAACTCTGGGAGACAGTGAAGGACAGGGAAGCCTGGTACGCTGCAGTGTCAATGGGGTCGAGAGTTAGAGAAGATTTAGTGACTGAACACAATGAGGAGGAAATTGATCCCATGTCAACTTATCCCCAAGTGAGNGCAAGAGAGCATGAGATGGTTGGATGGCATCACTGACTCAATGAACATGTGTTTGAGCAAACTCTGGGAGACAGTGAAGGACAGGGAAGCCTGGTACGCTGCAGTGTCAATGGGGTCGAGAGTTAGAGAAGATTTAGTGACTGAACACAATGAGGAGGAAATTGATCCCATGTCAACTTATCCCCAAGTGAGGTCGTAGAACCCCCATCTTCATAAAGCAAGGCCTGGAGTGTTTATTATAAGCACATATTTCTGAATCTTTCCGTAAATTTATAGTGAAAGAATCTCTGGGGACATGTCCTAGGAATGTGCATGTAGAACAGTCTTCCCACATGATTCAGATGCAAACTATACCTTAAGTGCGCCATGGCTTGACCATGAGAGCATTGAAATAGTATGGACCTTAGTCGAGGCTGATCTGTCACCTGGAAAAGAAATCTATTATTGGCAAAGTGAAAGTAAAGGTTGCTCAGCCATGTCCGATGACTCTTTGTGACCCCCTGGAATTCTCCAGATGAGAAGAATGAAGTAGGTAGCCTTTCCCTTCTCCAGAGGATCTTCCCAACCCAGGGATCAAACTCAGGTCTCCCCCACTGCAGGTGTATTCTTTACCAGTTGAGCCACAAAGGAAGCCCAAGAATACTGGAGTGGTAGCCTATCCCTTCTGCAGGGGATCTTCTTGACCCAAGAATCGAAACAGGGTCTCCGGCATTGCAGATGGATTCTTTACCAACTGAGCTATCAGAGAAGTGAGACTTAAATCACAGATATAGTAACAGGGACTAACAGTTAACATTTATTGAGTTCATAAAATATGCCAGAAACTGCCAAGTAAAATTATAAATGTTTTTCCTCTATGATAACTTCTTCTGATAATTCCTGTATAGAAAAGGTCTAGTACCCACAGTGATTGTCCACTAGGTACAAGGCCCTGTGATAATGTTAAGAATACTGATGAGGAATAAATCTTAGCACTTTGTTTCACTTCCACATGAAGCTAAGGGCTAAAAAAAAGCTGAAATAAAAAAGGCCCTGGAGAGACCAATTTTAATTGGGATGATCAAGGAAGTCTTCCTTGAGGAGGTTCCATTTATGCTGAGACCCACAGAAAGGAGGACAGAGGGAAATCATCTCATAGAGGGAGCAAATACAAAAGTTCTGAGAAGGAAGTTTTGTTAAAGGAAGCTTTGGTGGGGCCACTTTCCAGTGAGAAATGGGGATAGTGATTTATTTCTGAGACCATTTCATGCAGGGATGGATTAAAAAATCAGGGTTTCTTCTGAGTTGATAGGGAAGCCACTAAGGGATTTTGTACAGGAAACTATTATTTAATTTACCCCAAAGAGGACCCCTTTTCCTAAGATATAGAGAAGAGATGGAGGGAAAGGAAGTCACAGAGAGATCAGTCAGGAGATGGTGGTTCAGACAGGAGATGGTGGTTGTCTGACTAAGGGCATGATTTTGGAAATAGAGGAAGTAGATGACTCAGAAATATAACTTACATAATTAACAGGAAATAAGAAAAGAATCAAGGATGACCCCTTAGTTTCTGAATATAGTACCCTTGAGAATAGCTTAGATGGAGAATTCAGAAAGAAAGGGGTTATTTCTAGGGCACATGGGAAGAGGGAGAAAGATTTTTATAATGAAATCTTGTCCTAATAAAATTTAAGAAAATCAAGCCAAGATGACCACTGGATATGCAATCATAAAATGCAAAAGAGAACTGTATAGTAGAAATATAAATTTGAGAATAATCAACATCAATATGCTATTTAAGTCCACAGAAGTGAATGAGATCATCTACACAAAAGGATTTAGGATAGAGCCCTGAGGAGCTTCAGTACTTAGAGGTCAGATGGAAGAAGTCAGACATCAAAGAAATTTAAGAAAGAATAGCCCTAGAGGTAAGGGGAAAAAAAAAAATAAGAGGATGTTGTCATGGAATCCAAGTTAGAAGTGTTTTAGAAAAATAAAGCAGATGTGGTCAAATATATTGAATGCAGGTCAAGTAAAATAAAGACAAATAATTTGTATAGTCAATTTAGCACTATGGTCATCACCAGCTACCTTGACAAAAACAGCTTCAGTCAGGTGTGGGAGAATAAAAACCGATTACACAGGGTCAAAGAGTAGTGGAAGCAGAGCATGATTTCAGAAGACTGTACTGTAATCTAGTGTACAGAATCCAAAAATTTCAACCACATAAGATGTGAAGTTCCATTATTTCAAGGTTAATGAAATGACCTGTGTAACTATCATGCTGGTAGTTTGAAGGGTCNGTTTGAATGCTCAAACTACCACACAACTGCACTCATCTCACACGCTAGCAAAGTAATGCTCAAAATTCTCCAAGCCAGGCTTCAATAGTACATGAACTGTGAACTTCCAGATGTTCAAGCTGGATTTAGAAAAGACAGAGAAACCAGAGATCAAATTGCCAACATCCTCTGGAAAAAGCAACAGCTCAAAAAAAACATCTACTTCTGTTTTATTGACTATGTCAAAGCCTTTGACTGTGAATAACAAACTGTGCAAAATTCTTAATGAGATGGGAATACCAGACCACCTGACCTGCCACTTGAAAAATCTATGAAAGTCAGGAAGTAAGAGTTAAAACTGAATATGGAAGAACAGACTGGTTTCAAATAGGAAAAGGAGTACGTCAAGGTTATATATTGTCACCCTGCTTATTTAACTTCTATGCAGAGTACATCATGAGAAACACTGGGCTGGAAGAAGCACAAGCTGGAATCAAGACTGCCAGGAGAAATACAATAACCTCAGATATGCAGATGATACCACCCTTATGGCAGAAAGTGAAGAGGAACTAAAGAGCTTCTTGATGAAAGTGAAAGAGGAGAGTGAAAAAGTTGGCTTAAAACTCTACATTCAGAAGACTAAGATCATGGCACCTAGCCCCATTGCTTCATGGCAAATAGATGGGGAAACAGTGACTTTGTTTGGGGGGGCTCCAAAATCACTGCAAATGGTGACTCCAGCTATGAAATTAAAAGATGCTTACTCCTTGGAAGAAAAGTTGTGACCAGCCTAGATAGCATATTAAAAGCAGAGACATTACTCTGCCTACAGAGGTCCATCTAGTCAAAGCTATGGTTTTTCCAGTAGTCATGTATGGATGTGAGAGTTGGACTATAAAGAAAGCTGAGTGCCGAATTGAAGCTTTTGAACTGTGGTGTTGGAGATGACTCCCCTTGGCCTGAAAGGAGATCCAACCTGTCCATCCTAAAGAAAATTAGTCCTGAATATGCATTGGAAGAACTGATGCTCAAGTGGAAATTCCCAAGAGTTTGGCCACCTGATGCAAAGAACTGACTCATTGGAATAACCCTGATGCTGGGAAAGATTGAAGGCAGGAGAAAGGGACGACGAAGGATGAAATCATTTGATCGCCACCACTGACTCAATGGACATGTTTGCATAAACTCTTGGAGTTGGTAATGGACAGGGAAGTCTGACATGGTACAGTCCATGGGGGTCACAAAGAGTCAGACACGCCTGAGTGACTGAACTGAACTGAGAAATCTCGGCCCTGGGAGAGCAGGTGTCTCGAAGTTACTTTCAGAATTCTACAGAGAGGAGACTGAAAGGGAAGAGAAAAGAAGTATAAAACTGTATGAACAGACATTTTAAAAGATCTAAGTGAATGAAAATATATATTATTTCATGGAGAAGAATATTGTGATAATATAAATTCTAACTAAGTTTACCTATACCTTCAATCCATAGGTAATAATTCCTAAGTCTTTTATGAACTTGATATGGATAACATAGGATCATCATAAAATTTACTTGGCAGAATAAAGGGCCAAGAATAGACAAGAACTTCTGGAGCAGTGGAGAACATTCTTGCCTTCCCAGATCAGGACTTTTTCTAAAGCTCCAGTGACAAAGAAAGGTTGTGAATCCAGAGGTAAACTATTATCGCAGAGGAACAGACAGGAAAGCTTTAATCCAATCCACATCCTCAGGGTCTACGAGAGAGAATATAAAGTTCATTTAGAAGAAAACCCTGATTTCAAAGTAACCTTTAAAAAAAAAAAAAGTATAAGTCCTTGGCTAGCAAAAATGAATCTGCTTCATTATGGGGCCTACTCGCCAGTGAATGCCAAGGATTGTCATTCACTTAGCCAACCATCTCTTGAATGCATACTTTTAATTTTTAAAATTTAAAAATGACTGTAACTATGTCCCCATTTGATTTTAAATCTATCATTTTAAATTTAAAGAGTTGTTAATGGCCTTACTTGGCATCTTTAAGTATCAACTTCCTGGTGAAGCTGTTTCTTCTCCCTCCCTGAAGCACAATAAACTATTCTGTCCTCTGAGATTTTCCCCAGCTAGGATCTACACAAGTTTATCATAATGTCCACTTTTCTTTTTATCTTTTGTGTCTGTCTTCTCCAGAGTGAGCTCATCAAAAGAAGAGGCACTGTCTTTTCATCTTTTGTGTCACTTGGGCTAGGTGGGGGTTTTGGGTGCATGGTAAGCATTCAATAACTATTGAATGAAAGAATGAATGAATCTCTCCAAGATGGTCTACAGGAAATGCTTTCTGAACACAGGAATAGGGCCTGGAAGAATACTTAGGGAATCATTTCTAATGCTTTTATGATTCAGTGATGACATGGGCGTGGGGGATGTTAAAGATCACAGGAGTAAAAACAAGTAAGAATTCAATTCATCCAGAAAGCATTTCCTTTTTCAATTGCAGGCATTTTAAAGGCACATCATTATTCTCAGTACTAAGCTGGTAATTTCAGAGCAGGAAGAAAAAAGTTTTATTTTATGTTGCCGCCACAGCACAGAACACATTAATGTATTTGTGTGAGCAGAATAAAAGGTATCTTGAAAATTCCAAACAAAGTGATTTCTCAATGACAAGAGGTGAACCAATTAAAATCAGAGACTGGAAAGAAGAGTTTGGCAACTGCTTTGTGATAAGACATTTCTGAGAGAGCTTTAGGGAAAATGATGCACGGACATCATTTGCTTCAACCCAACTAAGACTAGAAAAAAAGAGACTCGACATGAGAATACTGCATGAATCAAGTCATGAACTAGCCCCAGGTCTTGGCTTTGGGATAGGCTTGTAAATTTCCAGGATGGACTTCTCCATCTGATGTCATATAACTCATCAGCTGTTCAGTCATGTCCATATATATTCCTCTCTCTCCAACTGTGTTATGGGAATTTGATTTAAAAAAGCTTCAGCATGTTTCCTATTTTAAGGCTTTATTTTTCTTCTTAGAAACCTTTATTAGCCAAGGCTTCACTCGTTGCCAAGTAAGCAGTTTATTATAATTCAGGGCCATGAACTCTGGACATACTTTTTAAATTATTAATTTAGATAGTTGGTAGAGTGTAGAGGTTAAATCTACTTAAAAAATTGTTTAGCATGGTAATTCTCATTTGGTATGTTCTACTTTCCTTTAGCTGAAATATGTCCATCATCAGAGGATACTATTGGACATCATGTCATTTTTGGATATTATCAACTGCAAAAGCTGAAGTACATTTTATAGGGAACACAAACAGGACTGTTGGAGGCAGACTACCTGGATTTAAATCCCAGCTTTGTCACATACCAGCTTCTTGAGCTTGGACTCATGACTTAACTTCTGTGTACTTTTATTTCCTTATCTATAAAATGGTGGTGATCGTAATGAAAGTAACCACTCATAAGGTTATTTTAAATTTTGGACAACTTATTTTACATTTAAAATAGAGCCCAGAGTATAGGGAATTTTGTAGGAATTTATTACTGCTCTTATTATTTCCATTGCAATTTTTATAGACTTCTGAAAGATCCCATACTGTCTTACTATTATAATTTTTCAACCTACTCACTAATTAAAAAAAGATGCTCAGATAAGGAAAGTAGATTCCACTACAGTGAAATCAATGGTTGAACCTTTGTGATGTCTTTGACTATAAAGTAAACACTGTTTATGCAGCACAGAAGCACTTATTAGAAAGGCATACAGGGGTTTAGGGGAGAAAACCACCCAGCAACCCTATCTTAGCATCACTACCCCTACACATAATATAGGGCACTTTACATGTTCTATTTCTGTAGATTAAATGCCAGCAAACTTTTTCCATAAAAATCAAGAGAAAAAAAAAAAAATATATATATATATATGGAGAAGGAAATGGCAACCCACTCCAGTATTTTTGCCTGGAGACTCCCATGGGCAGAGGAACCTAGTAGGCTACTGTTCATGGAGTCACAAAGAGTTGGACATAACTGAGTGACTAAGCATACACACACACACGCACGCACGCGCACACACACACACATACACACAGAGTTTTGTTGGTCACACGATCTGTTACATGATAACTACCCATCTGGAGATATGTGAAAGCAGCCCAAAACAATAAGTAAACAAAGAGGCTTGAATGTGTTCCAATAAAACTTTAAAACTTTTAAAAAATAAGCATAGTTTCCTGGATGTGCTTGCCGAGACCAGTTTCTATAGTTAGCTGCCCCAGGCCTGTATTCACAACTCAGACAAGAGACTCCAACCAAGAGGTTTCATCTTGAGTCATTGCATGACGCTCATCTTAAGTTTTTCCCATTCTAAACTCCTACTATCTTGAAGTTGATCTATCTGAAAATACACTATGCTTCTTGACCTTGAAGAACCCATACATTTAGACACACACACACGCGGAATGTAAAATGCCCTTTGATATCTAGCCGCATTTGGTTAAAAGCAACAAAATGGAAGTGTGAGGAAGTGAGAAAGCAGAAGAAACATCTACCGAGAGTCAGAATGCAGAACTAGTCATGGTTTCAATCTTCGCAAGCAAAAAAAAAAAAAAAAAAAAAAAAAAAAAAAAAAAAGGATAAAAGAGATAAAAGAAAAAGAAGAAAAAAGCAAAAT
>SJYA01003037.1:569317-611432 GCA_006410615.1 Neotragus moschatus
AAAAAAAAAAAAAAAAAAAAAATCGAAACAGGCTAAAAGTGATATATGAAAAGTGAGAAAAGTGCAAACTAACGGGTGGCTGGTTAAATTCATCTTCAATAATTCATTTAGAAATGAGTAGCAGAAAAAAAGCCAGAGAAATCTGAAAACATCAAGAAGAGAGACCTATTAAATGACTTTCCAACTGTTACTCAAGGTCAAGGGAAACATGAGCTTGAAACCATGAAAGTCCTGGCTCCCAGGTTCCAATTTTAACAGCAAGATGGCATGCCTTGTTCTTGAAGGTATAGTCCCTATGCTTAAAGGAAGGGAAAGGAGACAAACGCAGAGATAAACAAATTTAATCCAGATTACTCTGGCCTTATCTGTTAAAAGGCATTAGTTTAGTAGAAGTGGCACTGGGTGTGAATTATTCAATGCCCATATCCTTTCCAACTTTAAGGATTTATTTTTTTTTAAGCTAGGTATCAAGACCATTAATAATTGATAAAGCATTTGTAAACCCTTTGCAAATGAACAGTCAAGGGACACATTAATAAAACATCTTTAAAAATCTCCATCGCTGTGCTGATTCTCATCACGATTCCCCAAAGCAGAGTAAATGGGCAGCTCATCCTCCAGCTCAAAGCAAAGGCCAGCGCCTCTGACAAGGTGACACAGAGGGTGGAGGGCACTGCCTTTTAGGAAACCATGGCCATCTTTTACATTTATCCACACCCCTCCAGCTTATGAGCCATTCCCCCAATAAATTAATTCTTGGGCCAAATTTTTCTGCTGGGTCACTCTAGTGATAGAAATTCATAAATAAACCTTTTGACACTTGCATTTGCAAAGCAAACATTTAAGATGCTGGAGGAACGGAGGGTTAGGCATTTAGGAAGGGTCAATGAAAAACTTCACCTTGAGGTCACTGCACGTTTAGCTCAGGCTAAGAGAGCGGTCAGGGTTGCCGAATGCCACAGCTTCAAGGCAGTTAAGTGGCTTGGCTCATCTTATTCTCGTTGGATAATGCAAAAGGAATAAAAACGTACTTTATTGACATGGCATCTTTCTTCTTAGGATTGAATAGTGAAGGCACAAGAAAGAACTATTCGCTTTTAGCATATCAGCCTGTCACCGCCCTTGGACAGAGAAGAGATTGTCAAAAATGCTATGTAAATAAGATCAGTGGACCAGGGTTGAGATTTCCAAGCAGGAGGTCATGTGTCATAATCCTCTAGAGAGAATTATCCACCTGCGTGTGACCTGAGATGACCTAGTAAGAATTCCTTCATCAGGTAAAGGCCCTCCTCTCATGTCAAAGTACAAAGGTCATTGTAGAGGTGGTGATTTTCTCATTAGTAGCACCCCAAAACATTTATTGAACACTGCTGTATGCATGACTTCACAGGGATTGAGAATACAACGTTAAGACTCCAACTATGCTTTTCTGAATATTTCATTTGAATTTTTGGAAGCAAAATTCATAGATAAATGGAGAAGTGATTTCTCAAGGGGACAAAAAAGCCCAAGGAAACCAGGTAAATAGAATCCTACTGGAGTACTGAGGTGGGTTTTTCAAGGGTCTGCAACTGATATAATCAGGGGCATTATAGGATAATGAAACATAGGTTCTCTTGATTCCTGTAATTTCTGGCCTAATTAATTTAGTATTGCATCTGCCTAGATTCTCAGTAGTTGCTTCAACTCTGTTCAGACAAAAAGAGAGAGGAGGGCCCCTTACTTGGGGAATATTAATTAAGACATAGAGTCTGTGTTTTCTGCTCCAAAAATTTCAGACTCTTCGGTCCGTCTTTAAAATTGCACTTTTTTTTTTCCCCCCAAATCCGTCTCAAAATGTCCAAAGAAGAGTAAGGCTTTTCCCAGTATAATCCTTTTAGTTTGAGTAGGGTTAGGAACTGGGTTAGGGTAAGAGTGTGAATTAGGGTTTGGGTTAGGGCTGCCTCAGATTTTCGATTTATGAAAGGAAGTTTCCAAATGGAGAGATATTCTCATCCCAGGAAAAGCTTCCTCTTCATTTATTTAATCACCCATAAATTTGCTACTGTTCAAAAAAGCTCAGTGTTATATGCTACAGTCCACCCTAGTCCAAGCCCCATGCATTCTCACCTGGACTAATGCTTCATCCTCATACATGGTCCTCCTCCTCTATGGCGGCTGCCTCACAATCCCGACCTACACAGCATCCAGAATGAGCTCTACTCGTGAGAATCAGTCTGTGTAACCCCTGGACCTAAGAGCCTCCTTTTCACAGCCGACAAGTTCCTATGTTATTTGCTATGTTATTTGATGGCTCTTCCAACTTCACCTTCAACTTCTTCCATTTTCCATTCTCCTTCTACACATAATAGTAAGCTCATGATTATCTAAGCGACTTTTTCATTCTGTTTCTTTTCCCTAAAATCACCTGATCCCAGATATTGGCATTTTCTGTCCTGTCTTCTCATTCAGGCTTCATTTTTCACAACAGAGTGGTCTTCCCTGACTATTCAACTTACCTACAGCCTACTTCTGCTTCCAGACAATTCCCCCTCCTCAGCTCCCTCTCTGCCATCTCATTATTTTTTTCAGAAATTATTACTACCTGTTCATATGTTTATTTACTTGCTTATTTTTCTATCTCTCCCCCTCCATCTCCAACTAGAAATAAGCTGCATGTGATCAGGACCTTGTTGAATGAGTGTTGAGTTTATACATCAGCCCACTTAAGACATAGTCCCTTCCTGTAGAAAGTAGAACAAAACAGCTATTAAAGATAACACGTGAAAAGTATTACAGATGAGGTCAGGCCACAGAGCACAGGTGCTCAAGGCAAGATGGCTTGTAGCTGGAATGAACAGGGAAAACTTCACGATGTAGGATGTCTTTTACTTCACTGGTCAAGGGTCTGAGACCTGCAGTTGGTTTTCGATAAATATCCTGGAGAAAAGGTATAGCTAGATATTCTTCAAGATGTGTGGACGATGAACCCAAAATCGTGTTGCATGAATGAGGGAAGGGATGCCAGACAAGGCAGCCATGGCCCTTCCAAGGAGTTCATTATTGGTTTTTTTATGATGTGGGGGAAAAAAATCTTTCTTCTTACTTAAATGAAGAAGTGTGGGGCACTTTTTCTTCACCGTTTCAAAGTGAAAGTGAAACTCATTCAGTTGTCTCCAACGCTTTGTGACCCTGTGGACTATCCAGTCCATGGGATTCTCCAGGCCAGAATACTGGAGTGGGTAGCCTATCTCTTCTCCAGGGGATCTTCCCAACCCAGGAATTGAACCCAGATCTCCCACATTGTAGGCAGACTCTTTACCAGCTGAGCCACCAGGGAATTTCAAAGCTGAAAATAAAACAGGAAATAAACTCATTTTCCTAAATTATATCCTTCTAGCAAAAAAAAAAAAAAAAAGTGCACCTAGCCTATATATATCTGGCTAGCCGTGATAAACTGATTTAACATTCCAGAAACAAGAGTTTGTCTCTTAAACAAACTAGAATTAGAGATAAATNATCTCTTCACGGCTGCTCCAGCAAAGCACAGCCTCTGCTCCTTACCTTGGACGAAGGGTGTCTCCTCACAGCCACCCTTCCTGACCGTCAACGTGGGATAGCTCCTCTAGGCCCTCCTGCGCCAGTGTAGCCACCACTCCTTGGATGCAGATTGATCTTCCCAGCCCCCGACCCTGGCCTCAGATGCGGGGTGGCTCCTCTCAGCTGTTCCTGTGCCATTGCAGCCTGGCACTCTTGGCTGCTGCCCCTGACCTCAGACGTGAGGTAACTCCTCTCGGCCGCTCTGAGTGCGCCAGTCGTCGCAGCCGCTTGCACTGAGTGCGCCAGCCATTGCAGCCACTTGTGCTGAGTGTTAATTAATCAATGGTTCTTCACAGCCCCCAGACCCTGGCCTCGAATGTAGGGTGGTTCTTCCCAGCCCCGACCCTGGCCTCGGGCACGGGGTGGCTCCTCCCGGCCCCCGACCCTGGCCTCGGACACGGGGTGGCTCCTCCCGGCTGCCGCCCTTGTCCTCGGACACAAGGTGGCTCCTCTCAGCTGTTCCTGTGCCTTTGCAGCTTGGCACTCTCGGCCATTATCTCTGATCTCGGACATAGGGTGGCTCCTCTCGGCTGTTCCTGTGCCATCACAGCTTGACACTCTTGGCCGCTGTCTCTGTCCTCCGATGTGGGGTAGCTCCTCTCGGCCGCGCTGAGGCCGCTTGCGCTGAGTGCGCTGGTCCGGCCGTCGCAGCCACTTGTGCTGAGTGCCGATTGAGATATTATTGATATACAGCACTGTATAAGTTTAAGGTGTACAGCATAATGACTTAATTTACATACATCATGAAACGATTATCACAATAAGTTTAGTGAACAATCCATCATCTCTTATAGATACAGTGTGGTGAGAACTGTTAGGATTTACTGTTTTCAGTTCAGTTGCTCAGTTGTGTCCGACTCTTTGCAACCCCATGGACTGCAGCATGCCAGGCTTCCCTGTGCATCACCAACTCTCAGAGCTCACTCAAACTCATGTCCATTGAGTCAGTGATCCCATCCACTGTTATAATAACATTCACATATACCACACTTTTGCTGCTGCTGTTGAGTCACAAAGTTGTGTTTGACTCTTTGCAGCTCCATGGACTGTAGCCACCAGGCTTCTCTGTACATGGAATTCTACAGGCAGGAATGCTGAAGTTGGTTGCCATACCCTCTTCCAGGGGATCTACCCAGCCCAAGGACTGAACATGCGTCTCCTGTGTCTCCTGCATGGCAGGCAGTTTCTTTACCACTGATCCACCAGGGAAGCCAGACACACTCTGGCAGGAGGTAAATAACCTTGCTGTGTTTTCTTAGGTAATGGCTGCCAGCCTAGCTCAGTTGGTAAAACATGAGACCCTTAATCTCAGGGTCCTTGGTTCGAGTCCAAGGTCAGGTGGAGTTTTCACTGCTTATTGTGGATTCCAGTCCTATGTGGGTTTGCTTTCTGTTCCCAGCTGTCCACTTCTATCTTTTTTTTTTTTTTTTTTTTAAGCCCTGTTAGGGAAAAGTGAGTTGATTCAGGCAAATCATTCAGTTCTTTACAGGTGCTCATTTATGTCTCATCATTTCTGTTTAATATGCCTCCTGCTCTGATTTCCCTTCATCTTTATTATCTTTCCAGTGTTCACCTACCATCACTGCTAACACCAGAGACAACTGTCTGTAAAGCTCTTCTGTGAAATTATTCTACTTCTTTGAAAATTCCTATAATGTAACACACTTTGTATCCCTGTTGTGTCCTTTGTGTATTTTCTGCTTTGATATTTTTCCTGTTGTTTATTAGATCTTGGTTAACTTAGAAAGACATCAGAAAGAAAGCTTTAGCAAGATTTTTCATCTCACTTTCCTGGCCTATGATCTTTCTGACTTTTTTCCCAAAGCCTGTTATAGGTCTTCCCTGCAAGGTGGCAAATTCAATATAATGCCATTAGCTGTTTCCCTGGCTTTTTTTTTTTTTTTTTTTGAGAAGAATGGCAGGTATAAATCTTGAGTTTCATCACCATTCACATTGCCATTTCTTAACATCTGTCTAATTGCTATTGACCACAGAAAGTAGTTTTTGATTGAGGCACAATGTAAAGTGATATTGATTGCAGTAAATGAACTTTTGTGCAGTCACTGAGTCAATTAAGGAAGAAAATATCTAGCATTGCATCTCATGTAACAAAGTCCAGTTTTCATGTCGCTGACTGGTAACCCTGGTTCCTTAGTCTCAGCCTGGATATTTGCAGTAAATCCTTTCCTTTGTTTAATATAAAATAACCATTATCTTGAGCAGAAGGATAGTAAAAAGAAAAAATAAGTCTGTACTCCCGCTGTCCAAAGAGAACAGAAGGAAATTAGAACAAAAACCGATTTTACTTTTAATCCTTCAAATAAGAAGCTTTTCTGCATGCATTTTTATCAAAGCAATATACATTTTATTCTAGGTTAACAATCAAGGAATCCATATCAAGAGGATATCAGCAGCTTGCAGCTGCTGTCACACTGGAAGGAGGCTCAGCTCTGATTTTGCTGAGATGACTGATAATGATAGCATTGTAGGGGGATAGAGCACCTTTCACCCCAAAAGGCTTTCCAGACATCACTCCTGCCAGCTGTGACTGCTGACGCTGAGGCCTCAAGGGACTTAGATGCAGTGACAGAAATGCCACGTGAAGGGGGAATGGAGAGGAAAAAAAGCACGAGGCCACAGGACACATATAACCTTATGAGCAGAGACCCTTTCAGGAATAGGAAGGCAGTCTTAAAGCCACACAGACCCCGGAGATTTGAACACAAGGGCAAGAAGTCTACAACCTTGACCTCTGATGTGTTAACCTAGCCACGGAAATTCACCCTGGCCTTTGATTCTAGGGCTTCGGTATCCCTGGGGGGTAAAAGGAGACAGCGGGTTCAGTATATTGTCACTGTATCTCTTACTCTATTTAATTTTCATTCAGTGGTGACAGCAATTGGTGCTGTGAAAACAAAATATAAGTGAGTTGGCATGTTTCTATGTGTTGGAGTATTCAATGCCTAACAAATCTAGTATCGTTATTACTAAAATGCATAGCTTGTTTTTATTATTGCCTTGTAGTTTATGATGGAGAAGGCAATGGCAACCCACTCCAATGGGGAGAGGAGCCTGGTAGGATGCAGTCCATGGGGTCACTAAGTGTTGGACACAACTGAGCAACTTCACTTTCACTTTTCACTTTCATGCATTGGAGAAGGAAATGGCAGCCCACTCCATTGTTCTTGCCTAGAGAATCCCAGGGACGGAGGAGCCTGGTGAGCTGCCATCTTGGGGTCGCACAGAGTTGGACACGACTGAAGCGACTTAGCAGCAGCAGCAGTACTTTATAAAATGGTATCATAGTTTTTGCTTTTGAGCCTCTAGCTGGCATATGTGATGAAAAGACACATTGCTGTAGTTATGAGTATTTCATCTCTGGTAGTAAAAAATGGAAGACTCGTGGAATTTAATCAATTTATACAAAACTATGCAGGCAGTAATGATTGTTGAATACTAGATCCAGAGATGCCTTCCTATAGAAAATGCTAGTTAACCAATGATGATGAAGGTTAGTTACATTTTTGTTGACATAGATCTCCAAAATATTTCTCATAGAAAAATCTTGCACACTTATGCCAATGAGTCTCAAACTTCTGATTCACTAAATATCTTGTCCTTTTTAATAGGGTTTTCTTGGCAAGTGGTACCCTATGACTATCGAATTTCATTTGATTTAGAGTTCACATTGTATGATTTGAGTGATCCATACTGGTTTTAATAAAGACTACTATGCCAATATTGGCCTCTGAGCTTTTAGAAAAGTATACTCCTTAATAGGTCTATTTTATAAATTGCCCAATGAATTTAAGCCTGCTGGTTTCCAGGCCAAAAGTGCTGAACAGCTCCATTATAGAATTTGATCACTGCTAATTTATTATAAAATAGTAATTAGTGTAATTATATTCTCCTGCTGAATAAATCAACCACTATCCCCTGACCTGCCTTTCTGTGGATGTAATACTTGGCCAGAGTTCTGATATTAGAGTGATCAAGACTTTTGTCAAGGTAATAAATCATGTTATCTTGAGTACTAGGGGGAAACTGGTTTAAATAAAAATTTCTCACTTACCCCTTATAACTCTATGACTCTTTTATGAAGATTAAATTATAACATAATGGGTTCTTTTGTGCATTATCCTTCAGTGGCTGCCTCCCATGGGTGGTTGGGCAGGTTGTACACTGTGCAATCATACTTAAAGACCTTGCACCTGCACTGATGACAGTTATTATTTCATTCAAACATTGAGGGGTAATTGTGTGTCTCTTCCTAGAAGAGTGAAGATGTAGTTTAACAAGATCTAATTATCTTTTATAGAACTGGTATTTTAGTGTATGTGGGGAGGGGTGAAAATAAATAACCAAGAAAATATATCACAATGAGATACTACCTTACCGCTGTTAAAATGGTAAATGGCCAATTTCTTCCTTTCGTTTTTCTCAGACTTTTGCTTCATCTATTTTGATGCACACAATAACAAATATTGGTTGACTACAAGTTTATAATTGTTTTATCTTTCTGCTGAATTAATATAGTTGTATGTGTGATTAAAATAAAGTGGGGACACTGTGAAAGTGACTTCTGGGCCCTTTTAGCATAAGTGGTCAGCAAGGGCATTTCTGAAGATACAACATTTAAGCTAAGCTCTGAATGGTAAGTATTCTCCAGCCAAGCAGTAATCTTGAAAAGAACGTTTAAAGCAGAGAGAAGAGAAAGTTCAAAGGCTGTATGATGAGAACATGTGTGACTGGAGTATAGTGAGCATTAAGACAGTAAGACTAGATAAACCCAGTGACCTAAAGAGAGGAGGGATAGATTGGGTATGTAAAAAATGACAGGAGTAAAGAGTTCAGATTTCATTTTAAATGGCCCATGAAGTTACCGAGATGCTTTGTGAAATCACCAGGAGGTGAATGAGAAACCCAGCATATTACAAGGGTACAAATTCACCTTTTGATCAGCATAGGTGATATATTTAGGTATAACTTTAGACACGATGCTAAGTTTAAATTTTCGTCTGAAGTTACTGGGAAGCAAAGGTGAATGACAATCTAATTTCCCTTTTAGACAAGATTCTCTGGGGGATAGATTACAGTTGAATAACATCGGACACTGGTTAACCATTGTATTAGTTTTCTATTAATGCAGAACAAATTACCACGGATGTAGTGGCTTAAACAAAACTCATTTACAGGCTCAGAGTTCTGTAGATAAAGAAATCTGAGCGAACTTGGCTGAATTTATAGTTTAGGGTCTCACCAGTCTGAAAGCAAGTGTTGGCTCTTCAGGTGTTGGCCTTTTCTGGAGGCTCTTCTGGTGCATATTCAAAGCTGAGTCTCCCTGGGAACCATATCAGAAGCTAAATGTTGAAAGCTGTCTCTTATACACATCTTATAACTCTATGACTCTTTTATGAAGATTAAATTATAACATAATGGGTTCTTTTGTGCATTATCCTTCAGTGGCTGCCTCCCATGGGTGGTTGGGCAGGTTGTACACTGTGCAATCATACTTAAAGACCTTGCACCTGCACTGATGACAGTTATTATTTCATTCAAACATTGAGGGGTAATTGTGTGTCTCTTCCTAAAAGAGTGAAGATGTAGTTTAACAAGATCTAATTATCTTTTATAGAACTGGTATTTTAGTGTATGTGGGGAGGGGTGAAAATAAATAACCAAGAAAATATATCACAATGAGATACTACCTTACCCCTGTTAAAATGGTAAATGGCCAATTTCTTCCTTTCGTTTTTCTCAGACTTTTGCTTCATCTATTTTGATGCACACAATAACAAATATTGGTTGACTACAAGTTTATAATTGTTTTATCTTTCTGCTGAATTAATATAGTTGTATGTGTGATTCAAATAAAGTGGGGACACTGTGAAAGTGACTTCTGGGCCCTTTTAGCATAAGTGGTCAGCAAGGGCATTTCTGAAGATACAACATTTAAGCTAAGCTCTGAATGGTAAGTATTCTCCAGCCAAGCAGTAATCTTGAAAAGAACGTTTAAAGCAGAGAGAAGAGAAAGTTCAAAGGCTGTATGATGAGAACATGTGTGACTGGAGTATAGTGAGCATTAAGACAGTAAGACTAGATAAACCCAGTGACCTAAAGAGAGGAGGGATAGATTGGGTATGTAAAAAATGACAGGAGTAAAGAGTTCAGATTTCATTTTAAATGGCCCATGAAGTTACCGAGATGCTTTGTGAAATCACCAGGAGGTGAATGAGAAACCCAGCATATTACAAGGGTACAAATTCACCTTTTGATCAGCATAGGTGATATATTTAGGTATAACTTTAGACACGATGCTAAGTTTAAATTTTCGTCTGAAGTTACTGGGAAGCAAAGGTGAATGACAATCTAATTTCCCTTTTAGACAAGATTCTCTGGGGGATAGATTACAGTTGAATAACATCGGACACTGGTTAACCATTGTATTAGTTTTCTATTAATGCAGAACAAATTACCACGGATGTAGTGGCTTAAACAAAACTCATTTACAGGCTCAGAGTTCTGTAGATAAAGAAATCTGAGCGAACTTGGCTGAATTTATAGTTTAGGGTCTCACCAGTCTGAAAGCAAGTGTTGGCTCTTCAGGTGTTGGCCTTTTCTGGAGGCTCTTCTGGTGCATATTCAAAGCTGAGTCTCCCTGGGAACCATATCAGAAGCTAAATGTTGAAAGCTGTCTCTTATACACATCTTATAACTCTATGACTCTTTTATGAAGATTAAATTATAACATAATGGGTTCTTTTGTGCATTATCCTTCAGTGGCTGCCTCCCATGGGTGGTTGGGCAGGTTGTACACTGTGCAATCATACTTAAAGACCTTGCACCTGCACTGATGACAGTTATTATTTCATTCAAACATTGAGGGGTAATTGTGTGTCTCTTCCTAAAAGAGTGAAGATGTAGTTTAACAAGATCTAATTATCTTTTATAGAACTGGTATTTTAGTGTATGTGGGGAGGGGTGAAAATAAATAACCAAGAAAATATATCACAATGAGATACTACCTTACCCCTGTTAAAATGGTAAATGGCCAATTTCTTCCTTTCGTTTTTCTCAGACTTTTGCTTCATCTATTTTGATGCACACAATAACAAATATTGGTTGACTACAAGTTTATAATTGTTTTATCTTTCTGCTGAATTAATATAGTTGTATGTGTGATTCAAATAAAGTGGGGACACTGTGAAAGTGACTTCTGGGCCCTTTTAGCATAAGTGGTCAGCAAGGGCATTTCTGAAGATACAACATTTAAGCTAAGCTCTGAATGGTAAGTATT
Organism: Neotragus moschatus; assembly: GCA_006410615.1. Classification (NCBI taxonomy): domain Eukaryota; kingdom Metazoa; phylum Chordata; class Mammalia; order Artiodactyla; family Bovidae; genus Neotragus; species Neotragus moschatus. The sequence goes on from SJYA01003037.1 coordinate 580,194, forward strand.
CTCCAGCCAAGCAGTAATCTTGAAAAGAACGTTTAAAGCAGAGAGAAGAGAAAGTTCAAAGGCTGTATGATGAGAACATGTGTGACTGGAGTATAGTGAGCATTAAGACAGTAAGACTAGATAAACCCAGTGACCTAAAGAGAGGAGGGATAGATTGGGTATGTAAAAAATGACAGGAGTAAAGAGTTCAGATTTCATTTTAAATGGCCCATGAAGTTACCGAGATGCTTTGTGAAATCACCAGGAGGTGAATGAGAAACCCAGCATATTACAAGGGTACAAATTCACCTTTTGATCAGCATAGGTGATATATTTAGGTATAACTTTAGACACGATGCTAAGTTTAAATTTTCGTCTGAAGTTACTGGGAAGCAAAGGTGAATGACAATCTAATTTCCCTTTTAGACAAGATTCTCTGGGGGATAGATTACAGTTGAATAACATCGGACACTGGTTAACCATTGTATTAGTTTTCTATTAATGCAGAACAAATTACCACGGATGTAGTGGCTTAAACAAAACTCATTTACAGGCTCAGAGTTCTGTAGATAAAGAAATCTGAGCGAACTTGGCTGAATTTATAGTTTAGGGTCTCACCAGTCTGAAAGCAAGTGTTGGCTCTTCAGGTGTTGGCCTTTTCTGGAGGCTCTTCTGGTGCATATTCAAAGCTGAGTCTCCCTGGGAACCATATCAGAAGCTAAATGTTGAAAGAGAGATATACATGTCAGTAAAGCTAAGCGCTGAAGAATTGATGCTTTTGAACTGTGGTATTGGAGAAAACTCTTGAGAGTCCCTTGGACTGCAAGGAGATCCAACCAGTCCATTCTGAAGGAGATCAGTCCTGGGATTTCTTTGGAAGGAATGATGCTGAAGCTGAAGCTCCAGTACTTTGGCCACCTCATGCGAAGAGTTGACTCATTGGAAAAGACTCTGATGCTGGGAAGGATTGGGGGCAGGAGGAAAAGGGGACGATGGAAGATGAGATGGCTGGATGGCATCACTGACTCGATGGACGTGAGTCTGAGTGAACTCCAGGAGTTGGTGATGGACAGGGAGGCCTGGTGTGCTGTGATACATGGGGTCGCAAAGATTCGGACAAGACTGAGTGACTGAACTGACTGAACTGAAAATAATATAACCTCATGAGAAGAGTTGACTCATTGGAAAATACTCTGATGTTGGGAAGGATGGGGGGCAGGAGGAGAAGGGGACAACAGAGGATGAGATGGCTGGATGGCATCATGGACTCGATGAACATGAGTCTGAGTGAACTCCGGGAGATAGTGATGGACAGAGAGGCCTGGCGTGCTGCAATTCATGGAGTCGCAAAGAGTCGGACATGACTGAGTGACAACTGAACTGAAAGAAATAAACAAGCTAGTAACAGTAATAAGCCCTGGACAAGAAACAGTACCCCAAATTGCTACAGTCTCTTATCTAAAAATCCAATTTCCAACAACAAAATAATGAAACATACCAAGAAACAAAGTATGACCTATTTGCAAGGAATAAAAGAAACAAGTATGCAACAGAAACTGATTGTGAAAGTGACCAGATGTTGGATTTAGGAGAAAAAGACTTCAAAATAATCTGTTATAAATATGTTTAAAGTAGCATAGAAACATATACATTACCATAGGTAAAACAGACCGCTAATGAGAAGTGGCTGCATACCACAGGGAGTTCAGCTCAGGTGCTCTGCGATGACCTAAAGGAGTGAGATAGGGAGGGAGTGTGAGGGAGGTTCAAGAGGGAGAAAACATGTATACTTATGGCTGATTCATGTTGTACAGCAGAAACCATCACATTGTAAAGCAATTATCCTCCAGTTAAAAATACATCAAAAAATAGAAGGATACAGAATGGCAACTGGAACTGGGAAAGAAAGAGAAATAAGTTTAGAGAACTAAAGAAAGTTATAGCTAATGAAGGAAAGATGTGGGTAAGAACAAAGTTGTGCAGGGGTAAGAAAGTGACTCCACATAGTGACTTGAATCCATCAGAAATGTTTTAAGAAAACATATATGTCAAAACCTATAAACATGTACTTGATTGCTTTTCTTCTCTCAGCTGCTTTAAAAGAAAACTATATAAAGTAGTAATTATAAAAGTGAATTGTTGGATTTGTAACATTAATAGATGGGAGATATATATATGTGTGTGTGTGTGTGTGTGTGTGTGTGTGTGTGTGTGTAATCATACCATAAAGAGAGGGAGAATTAATAGAGCTATACAGGAATCATGTTTATGTATCTTGAAAGTGAAAGTGGCTCAATCATGTCCAGCTCTTTGTGACTGCATGGACTATACGGCCCGTGGATCTCCAGGCCAGAATACTGGAGTGGGTAACATTTCCCTTGTCCTGGGGATCTTCACAACCCAGGGATCAAACCCAGGTCTCCTGCATTGCAGGCAGATTTTTTTACCAGCTGAGCCACAAGGGAAGCCCAAGATTACAGGAGTGTGTAGTCTTTCCCTTCTCCAGGATATCTTCCAGACCCAGGAATCAAACCAAGGTCTCCTGCATTGCAGGTGGATTCTTTATCAAATGAACTATCAGAGAGTTAAAATAGTATAAACTTGAAGTTGATTCTCATTAGTTCTGTTCAGTTCAGTTGCTCAGTCATGTCTGACTCTGTAACCTCATGGATTGCAACTCACCAGGCCTCCCTGTCCATCACCAACTCCCCATGTTTGCTCAGATTCATGTCCACTGAGTCAGTGATGCCATCCAACTATCTCATCCTCTGTCATCCCCTTCTCCTCTGCCTTCAATCTTTCCCAGCGTCAAGGTCTTTTCAAATGAGTTCCTTGCATCAGGTGCCCAAAGTATTGGAGCTTCAGCTTCAGCATCAGTCCTTCCAATGAATATTCAGGACTGATTTCCTTTAGGATGGACTGGTTGGATCTCCTTGCAGTCCAAGGGACTCTCAAGAGTCTTTTCCAACACCATAGTTCAAATGCATCAATTCTTTAGCACTCAGCTTTCTTTATAGTCCAACTCTCACATCCATACATGACTACTGGAAAAACCATAGCTTTCACTAGACAGACCTTAGTCAGCAAAGTAATGTCTCTGCTTTTCAATAATGCTGTCTAGGTTGGTCATAGCTTTTCTTTCAAGGAGAAAGCATCTTTTAATGTCATGACAGCAGTCACCATCTGCATTGATTTTGGAGCCCAAGAAAATAAAATCTGTCACTGTTTCCATTGTTTCCCCATCTGTTTGCCATGAAGTAATGGTGCCAGATGCCATGATCTTAGTTTTTTGAATGTTGAGTTTTAAGCCAATTTCTTCACTCTCCTCTTCCATTTTCATCAAGAGACTCTTCAGCTTCTCTTTGCTTTCTGCCATAAGGGTGATGTCATCTGCATATCTGAGGTTATTGATATTTCACCAGCAATCTTGATTCCATGATGATTCCAATCTTGATTCACATGATGTACTCTGCATAGAAGTTAAACAAACAGGGTGACAATATACAGCCTTGACATACTCCTTTCCCTATTTGGAGCCAGTCTGTTGTTCTATGTCTGGTTCTAATGTTGCTTCTTGACCTGCATAGAGATTTCTCAGGAGGCAGGTAAGGTGGTCCAGTATTCCCATCTCTTGAAGAATTTCCCACAGTTTCTTGTGATCCACACAGTCAAAGGCTTCAGCATAGTCTATAATGCAGAAATAAATGTTTTTTTTTTTCTGGAACTCTCTTGCTTTTTCTATGATCTAATGGTTGTTGGCAATTTGATCTCTGGTTCCTCTGCCTTTTCTGAATCTAGCTTGAACATTAGTTATGTTCTGATTAGTTATGTTTTAATTCGTTGTGTTCTTATTAGTTATGGTTCCAATTATGTTTCTGATTAGTTATGATGTATATTATAAGTAGTATAGTAACCACTAAAAAACTAAATTTAAAAAGTGCCAAAAAATTTAGAATTTAATACTTCACTAGAAAATATTTGCTTAATGTCAAAGAAAGTAGATGAAAGAGAGGAACAATATAGACATGAGACATGTAAGAAGGAAAAAGTGACGTGGTAGATAAAAATCTAACTACAGTTTATCCTGAAACAGCATAGGTCCACATATACATAAATTTGTTTTCAATAAATACATTGGAAAAAAAAAAACATTTGAAGGTTTGTGAAATTTGAAAAATCTCACTCACAAACCTGTCTCTTATACACATCTCCATCTGCATTGATTTTGGAGCCCAAGAAAATAAAATCTGTCACTGTTTCCATTGTTTCCCCATCTGTTTGCCATGAAGTAATGGTGCCAGATGCCATGATCTTAGTTTTTTGAATGTTGAGTTTTAAGCCAATTTCTTCACTCTCCTCTTCCATTTTCATCAAGAGACTCTTCAGCTTCTCTTTGCTTTCTGCCATAAGGGTGATGTCATCTGCATATCTGAGGTTATTGATATTTCACCAGCAATCTTGATTCCATGATGATTCCAATCTTGATTCACATGATGTACTCTGCATAGAAGTTAAACAAACAGGGTGACAATATACAGCCTTGACATACTCCTTTCCCTATTTGGAGCCAGTCTGTTGTTCTATGTCTGGTTCTAATGTTGCTTCTTGACCTGCATAGAGATTTCTCAGGAGGCAGGTAAGGTGGTCCAGTATTCCCATCTCTTGAAGAATTTCCCACAGTTTCTTGTGATCCACACAGTCAAAGGCTTCAGCATAGTCTATAATGCAGAAATAAATGTTTTTTTTTTCCTGGAACTCTCTTGCTTTTTCTATGATCTAATGGTTGTTGGCAATTTGATCTCTGGTTCCTCTGCCTTTTCTGAATCTAGCTTGAACATTAGTTATGTTCTGATTAGTTATGTTTTAATTCGTTGTGTTCTTATTAGTTATGGTTCCAATTATGTTTCTGATTAGTTATGATGTATATTATAAGTAGTATAGTAACCACTAAAAAACTAAATTTAAAAAGTGCCAAAAAATTTAGAATTTAATACTTCACTAGAAAATATTTGCTTAATGTCAAAGAAAGTAGATGAAAGAGAGGAACAATATAGACATGAGACATGTAAGAAGGAAAAAGTGACGTGGTAGATAAAAATCTAACTACAGTTTATCCTGAAACAGCATAGGTCCACATATACATAAATTTGTTTTCAATAAATACATTGGAAAAAAAAAAACATTTGAAGGTTTGTGAAATTTGAAAAATCTCACTCACAAACCACATAGCTTAGGAGTATAAAAAAATTTAAAAATTAAGAAAAAGGTGTGATCTGAATACATGTATGTAGATATAGTAGATACCCATCTATTTTATCATTTGCTTAAATAAAATCTGTACAAATCCATCATAAAAAGTTAAAATGTATCAAAACTTAGGTGCACAAACATGGGTCATATGTGTATAGCTATTCACAGTCCAGGCAAATGTATGCAAATGTGAAGATGCTGTATTATATTATAACTGCATAATGCTGACTCTAGTAAGCATTGTACTACTGAAATAATTTCACAGCCATCTGTTGCTGTTGGGTGACTGCAAGTGCTCTGAATATTTACTTAAAGTGCCATGTGACACTAAATGTCTGTCCATGTGAGCAGTTCATCCTTCCAGTAACTTGAGCATCACAGCAAAAACTGACCTCTCATGGTTCTCCTCTATTTTTCATTGTGTTGAGTGCAATATGGCAAACCTTGAATAAATCCACTGAACCCATACAGAGTGCCACTAGTAATGTTGCAAATGCTCCCCAGAAACAGAGAAAAGTGATGAGATTACAAGAAAAAGTAGAATCGCTGATAGGCAGCAAAGATTCAGGTCTGTGGTTGTTGTTGCCCACCATTTCAAGAGAAATCCAGCATCATTATAAAAGAAAAGGAAATTTGTGAAGCTTTCCTTGTGGCCATGCCAGCAGGCACAAAAACCTTGCTCTTTTCGTGGGTGACTTTTAAATCTCATATTGAAAATGGAGCTTTTATGTGGGTGCAGGGTTGCTACAAGAAAGGCATCCCTATAGACTCTAACATTATTCAAGAAAAAGTGAAGTCACTGTATGACAACTTATAGCAAAAGAAAGGTGAAGGGTGTGAAGCTAGAGAATTTAGTGCCAGCAAAGGATGGTTTGATCATTTTAGACAGAGGTTTTGCTTAAAAAAATGTCAAGATAACAGAAGAAGAAGCATCTGCCAGCCAAGAGACAGCAGAGGAGTTCACACATGGCTGTTAAGAAAATCTTTGAAGAGAAAGGATATCTGCCCTAAATAAGTTTTTAATGCAGATGAAATTTCCCTATTCTGGAAAAAAAAAAAAATGCCACAAAGGACATTCGTTAGCAAGGAAGAGAAGCAAGCACCAGGGGTTAAGGCTGAAACAGATTAACTTACTGTTTTGTATAAATTCAGTTGGTGTATGACCAAGACTGCCGTTATCTATAAAGCTGCTAACCCTTGAGATGTGAAGCGAAAAGTATAACAGCAACTGCCAGTCTTTTGTTTGTACAAGGTGGATTGTTTCCACCTTGATGCTTTTTCTCTGAAGTTAGAAGTACCTCACCAGTAAGGGACTTCCTTTTAAAGTTCTTTTGATATTTAACAATGCCCCTGGCTACTCAGAACCCCAGGAGTTCAACACCAAAGGAGTCAAAATGGTTTTCTTACCCCAAACAAAGTTTTTAAGTCAGCTTCTAGATCAGGGCAGAGAAGGAAATGGCAACCCACTCCAGTATTCTTGCCAAGAGAATCCTGTGGATGGTGGAGCCTGGTGAGCTGCTGTCCATAGTGTTGCACAGAGTCAGACACGACTAAAGTGACTTAGCATGCATGCATGCATTGGAGAAGGAAATGGCAACCCACTCTAATGTTCTTGCCTGGAGAATCCCAGGGACAGAGGAGCCTGGTGGGCTGCCATCTATGGGGTCGCACAGAGTTGGACACAACTGAAGCGACTTAGCAGCAGCAGCAGCTAGATCAGGGCATCATGAGAACTTTTAAGACTCTTTATACACGACTGAGTGACTTCACTTTCACTTTTCTCTTCCATGCATTGGACAAGGAAATGGGAATCCACTCCAGTGTTCTTGCCTAGAGAATCCCAGGGACTGTGGAGCCTGGTGGGCTTTCATCTACAGGGTCGCACAGAGAGTTGCATGACNTTGCCATCTATGGGGTCGCACAGAATTGGACACAACAAAAACAACTTAGAAGCAGCAGCAGCTAGATCAGGGCATCATGAGGACTTTTAAGACTCTTTATACATGACTGAGCGACTTCACTTTCACTTTTCTCTTCCATGCATTGGACAAGGAAATGGGAACCCACTCCAGTGTTCTTGCCTAGAGAATCCCAGGGACTGTGGAGCCTGGTAGGCTTTCATCTACAGGGTCGCACAGAGTCAGACACGACTGAAGCAACTTAGCAGGGCATCATGAGGACTTTTAAGCCTCTTTATACAGAGTACTCTACAGAAAGTATAGTTGGTGATGGACAGAACATCATGAAAGTCTAAAAGTATCACACCATAGAAGATGCTATTGCCGTAGAAAAAGTGGTGAAAGCCATCAAGCCAGGAACAATAAAGTCCTGCTACAGGAAACACATCTGTGTCCAGATGTTGTGTGTGCCTTCACAGGCTTTATGGTNAAGACTGTATAAAAATATATTTTGAAAAGTAAAAAATCCCTAAAAATGGCACAGCAACTATAATTTATTCCAACTATTTCATGTTATATGTATTGCTTTGAACCTACCCACTATATGGATCTTCTATTTTAAATGACCTCTGTATTATCGCTTTAAATGAACAGCTGCTCCATCTCTGGAGCGAAAGATTTTATAAAGTTTGTTTGCTTTTAACATCACCAGAAGCAACTGTTCATCCACAAGTATTAGAAGAATTTAAATTTAATATGTGATGCTTGAAAAAGGGTCTCCTTAAATTTTGAATTGATACAACTCAAAATGAACAAATCAGGCTGTGAAACCTGTCTTTCAGATGAAAGACTAGAACAGTTTGAATTAAAAGAAGCTTGTAAGGAATAAGTTTGTAATAAAAAATAAGGATGGGGAAGGAGACAAGTTATTTGTACCATTATGCACAAGAAAAGCAATTAACACAGTTAATTTATTAAATGTTAGAACATTAAGTGTGGACAAATACCGTTTGATACCAGCTATATGAGATATCTAGAACAGTCGAATTCATAGAGTCACAAAGTATATTGGCAGATGCCAGGGGCTGAAGGGTGGAGAGGGGTCATGGGGACAGAGTTTCAATTTCGGAAGGTGAAAAATTTGGGAGGTGGATGATGGTGAGAGTTGTATAACAATGTGAATGTACTTAGTGAACTGTATAGTTAAATATGGTTAAAATAGTATGTTTTAGGTTGTGTGACTCTTACCATAATTAAAAAAACATTTAAAAATTACCAATGTTATAGAAAATCTGTAGAGGTGGAAAGAAAGAGTTTTTGGCAATTATGACTCAGTATGGTACCAGTTAGGGTCTTTGCTGTAAGTTCCAAAACATACTTTCCGTGTGTGTACCTGTTTTATCTCTCCCTGACATATACCAGCTATGAGTTGTTAGACAACTAAATATTTAAACTTCAGGATCTTTATCTGAAAATTGGAGGAAATAAAGATAGCTCCTAACTAGGGCTAAAGGTGATAATCCGTGTGAAAGTCTATTTTTTAGAGCTCACTTTAGATAACGATGTGAGTAATAAGCAGCAAGCCAAAAAACAACTTACTTTTCTGGAGGAAATGTGTGCACAGACTCTGGTGACCTACAGCCTTGGCTCCTTTGCTTTTCTTCTTCCACAGGTGACTGTAGATAAATCATTTCATATCTCTGAAGTTTAGTTTGGGTTTTTTTTTTTTTTTTGGTAAGATAAATGGGTTTGGTAATGATTACTTCTCAAATTCTCTGTAAGAATTGAGAAATACACATAAAAGAAAATAGTATTTGGTTATGCTTTGTGTGTGTCATTGGCATTCTGGCACCCTGTTTGTGCCTCTGCCTGACCCTAGTAGCCCCGCTTCTTTTTGGTGGATGAATGTGTGACTTATTCCCAAATGATCTTCCTCTTAGGATATCATTCATACCACTTCAAGTATATGGACTAGAAACACTCTAACACGTTATTCCTCCCCTAAGGTACACGTTTTAATGGCAATCCTTAAAAACCTAAAAGCCTTAAAAAACAAAAGAAATCAATGTTTAATGGTGGAATCTGAAACATTATGACAGGGGAGAAAAGCTAGAAGGGATTTTAGATTTCACTGAGTGCAACCAATTCATCTTATGGATGAGAAAACTTAGGAGAGAGAAATGACAGGTCACACCCAGTAAGCCCTGGTTTTCAGACTCTTAACAGGCTAGTCTGCTTGAAGTTGCAAGTGCCCTGTGGGAAAGCTTAGGAGCTTCCTTACCACCAGCAATAAAGATTTCCTGTCCTTTCTACCCAACACTCATATGCAACAGCAGCTGAATCAGCTTCCTGGCTTCCAGGACCCAGAGCTGGTATTCTCTTCCAGGCATTTTATCCTAAAGTACATTAATACTTTGCATCTAGAAGTGGTGAGGAAAATGGTGAATACCTTACTTGGAGGATACAAATGAGTCAAGTACTGCTGAACAATTATGCTGTTATTCACGGAGCATTCTGTTGCAAGAGGACGTAAATTATCTTTATATTTATTTCATATCACACAGAAGCAGCAGCTAAGCCTTAAAAGTATAGATGAGAAAACCAGAATGTAACAACTTGTTTATTCCTGTATCTTTTTTTTTCCCCCACCCCAAGTTAGCTCATACAGAGGTGGAAGAAAGGACTGTCTTCACTTTAAGTGCAAGCCTTATGTCTGAGTCAGAAAGTTGGATTTTAGTTTCCAATGGAGAGAGAGAAAGTAAAAGACACCAGAAGCCCACCAGGCAGCTGTGTTTTCTTGGGCTGATACCGAAAACCACTGAGTGTATATGGTGCAAGAGACCTATAAAATCCTGCACCTTAACCTAACTTGAAGTCATAGTTGATATCTAGCTGTGTCTCTCAAATTTGTCATCTCTCAGGTCTTGTTTGTTGCTTTAGGTGCTGAGGGATATTGCCAGGTTAAAAAAAAAATGCACAATACCAGAGTTGCGAGTTAAGTGTTATTTTGGGCAAGTGAGAACTATAGTTCAGGAGACAGCATCTCAGATAGCTCTGAGACTGCTCCAAGGAGGTGGGGATTGGGGGCAGGGAAGGCCAGTGTGTATGTGATTTTGTGAAGGGGAAGTGCATGCAATCAAGCATGTGGTTTTGCTGTTGTTGTTGTTGCGGAAGGTTCTGCTAGTCACAAGAAGCAGAAGTTACTATGAACGATTTTAGTGCTTCTCTAGGTATGAGGAGATAAAAGAATTGAGCTTATAAAATCAGCTCCTGACAATTTCTAACTATCTGGAGACCTGTTCTGCTAGGTTTTTCCAGAGCACCGAGTGTCTCATTCCTGATCTCCACCTTGAACTCCTCTCAGAGGGTGTTGAAGGTCAGCAGCTGTAGCAGCACCTGATTTAACCCTTGAGGAGGTATACGGCAAGCGCCAGTTTGTAGTTGCGAATATCAGTTTGATCCTCTTTTAAATAACTAAGAAATCCTGGGAACCAATTGGAGGGATGGATTCTAAGCAGACAGAAAAACAGCAATAATGATAACAAAAAACCCAGAAAAGCAGAAGACAGAAATTAACTAAGAGAATAAAGAATTTAAAACTGTAAGGTTGAGTTGGGGATGGGACAGATGGGATCGAACCATAGAACCATTAAGAAGAAAGTTGGTGGGGGGGAGGGAATACTATTTCAGAGATATCAAGGAAAAAAAGTAAAGACATCAAGAGGAAACTAATAAAATTGCTCAAGGATGATCAGAGACAGGCAAACAAAGGGCATTAAATAAAGAAGAATTTGCATAAAGAGGGATCAAAAAGCAGTGAAAAAATTACAAAGTAAAAGATCTAATAAAGATTACTGGAAAATGAATGAACGCAGCAACAAGAAGCATTCTGCAAGGAACAATAAATACATTCCAGCAATGTGAGAGGAACACANAATTGCTCAAGGATGATAAGAGACAGGCAAACAAAGGGCATTAAATAAAGAAGAATTTGCATAAAGAGGGATCAAAAAGCAGTGAAAAAATTACAAAGTAAAAGATCTAATAAAGATTACTGGAAAATGAATGAACGCAGCAACAAGAAGCATTCTGCAAGGAACAATAAATACATTCCAGCAATGTGAGAGGAACACATCAGAGAGACACAGCAGAGTGAGGAAAATAAAAAGAGGAAAAATAATTTAAAGTTCAGCCCACAGAGGAACCGAGAAGATGGAGATAAAAAGGATAAAAGATGCGAGTAAGTGACAGATATTATTACAACACACAGAAGGCACAAGAGATCTATTCAAAGCATAAAAGAGGGGAGGTGGGTGCCAGACACAGGCATGGATAGAAACGCACGCAGCACACAGGCAGAGCTTTTTAAGAAATAAATCTACCGAGAAATCATTCCCCGCTTTACATGGCATTGACACGATAAAAGTATTTTCAAAACTGTAATTAAGAGTTTATTCATGCATAAAGGCAGCAACTGCAATATTAGAAAAGTCACGGACCGTTATATCTTCGTAAACATCTAGAGAGCCAACTGACTATCTGCACATGAAATTTAACAGGTCTCTATCGCCTGAGGCAAGTATCTTGGCAGTTTGCATTTCAGTATCAAAGGAAAATGATGTTGAACTTTTTCTTCATAGATATGACATGAATTTCAGGAGATTTGGAAAAACAAGACTGAGTTCTAAGTGTAGGGCTCTCAACAATGTGGGGATTTTCTTCCTCTGTACCCTTCCTTCAACTTGAAGACCCAATTGAAAATAGAAGAGAAGAAGAATCACTTACTTCCTAGCATCTGGGTAACCGTAGGTACCTAGGTGTCAATACTCAGGTACCCAGGGTCTCCCCCGGTGTCCTTTATTTTGTACACACCTGATTAAGCGCAATCATCATACACGTATCACAAATTTCGTCTTCAAGAGTGACTGATAGATATCCAGGGGGGAAATAGACAATAAACCACAGATTCAACAGATTTGAGGTTCCTTACAATCCTTAAACAAAATGGAAACAGGAAATCATACCCATGTGATCAGAATGAAACTGTTAAAATGCAGTTTTATTTATTTCTAAAATATCTAGAAAAAATTATTACCTTCAAAATAATAAGAATTAAAGTGAAATGTCACTCTTTAGCCAGACAATGGAAGAAATTAATGTCTTCATCATTAATATGTCAAATATATTATGATTTTTAAAATATCTTTTCAGACCATAATTCAATGATAGATGCACCCCAGTGTTCACTGTAGCATTATTTACAGTATCAGAACATGAAAACAACCTAAATGTCCACTGGTGAATGAATGGATAAAGATGTATTGTGTGTGCCCTTGGAAGAAAAGCTATGACCAACCTAGCCAATATATTGAAAAGCAGAGACATTACTTTGCTGACAAAGGTCCTTATAGTCAAAGCTATGGTTTTCCAGTAGTCATATATGAATGCAAGAGTTGGACCATAAAGAAAGCTGAGCCCCAAAGAATTGATGCTTTTGAACTGCGGTGTTGGAGAAGACTCTTGAGAATCCCTTAGATAATAAGGAGATCAAATCAGTCAATCCTAAAGGAAGTGAACCCTGAATATTCATTGAAAAGACTGATGTTGAAGCTGAAGCTGCAATATTTTGGCCACCTGATGTGAAGAACTGACTCACTGGAAAAGACCCTGATGCTGGGAAGGATTGAAGGCAGGAGGAGAAGGGTATGGCAGGGGATGAGATGATTGGATGGCATCACTGACTCAATGGATATGAGCTTGCATAAGCTCCAGGAGTTGGTAAAGGACAGAGAAGCTTGGCATACAGTAGTCCATGGGGTCGCAAAACGTCAGACACAACTGAGCAACTGAACTGAACTGTGTATATGTATATATATGCAAATGGATATGTATACACACACGATGGAGTATTACTCAGCCATAAAGAACAACCTAATGCTATTTGCAGGCTTCCCTGGTGGCTCAGAGTCGGACACAACTGAGCAGCTAAGCACACAATGCCATTTGCAGCAACATGGACCACATAGATTATCATACAGAGAGAAGCCAGAGAAAGACATATATCACATGATATCTTTTATATGTAGAATCGAAAACCATGGTGCAAATGAACTTATTTATAAAACAGAAATAGAGTCACAGATGTAGAAAACGAGTTTGTGGCTGCCAAGCGCTAGGCAAAGGGGGATACTCCCTTTTTGGGTCATTGCTTTTTGACAGAAGATTTATTCTCTTCCACCTAAACTGTGGTGGGATTGTAGCAGGGTGGGATTCTCTTCATCCTACCCCCTGGATGACTCTATCATGAGATTTTAAGAATTTTTCAAGTTTGTAGCACCATATCATGCTAGAAGGGACCTGAGGATATAGAATACACGCTTGTTTCACAGGTGAGGAGGTCAACATCTACAGTGGTGATATGGCTATCTTAATCCCAAGGTGACACTAATACCTCAGAACGCTGACGGCTCTGCAAGTTGTCCAGGAGGAGCACATGCAAAAGACTTTGTTGTGTTCAGATTGGGTAAAAAATAATTTCTTGAAACTCTCATAAACGAAGAAGGGAGTTTTAACACAGAAATGAATCAACTGTGGAATACTTAGCTACATAGGAAAATCAAACATTTTATTGCATTTGGCAAGAGACTCCCCATTTTTCTTAGTTTTCAGTGTCCTTGTTGGCTCAGTAATTTTTCACAGCACTCTCAGATAAAAAGAAACACCTCATAAGTTGTTCATTAAGAAGATAGGTCCAAACAACTTAGTATTTATGTCTTAACAACTTATTAGTTGTCTAAAAAAAAAAAAAAAAAAACACATAAATGGTAAGATATATGTTTATTTAATTCTTAACTCCAATACTGAAGAACAGGATGTGTGTACCTCTTGGGCGCTGCATGACTTCCCAAACTTTGGAATCAGATTGTATATTGCGATGATCATTTCCTGTTCCATGTCAATTTTCATACCACGTCTGCTTTTTTTATCACANTAAGATATATGTTTATTTAATTCTTAACTCCAATACTGAAGAACAGGATGTGTGTACCTCTTGGGCACTGCATGACTTCCCAAACTTTGGAATCAGATTGTATATTGCGATGATCATTTCCTGTTCCATGTCAATTTTCATACCACGTCTGCTTTTTTTTATCACAACCACCAAGACAAAAGTTATCTGATATATGCCATTGAAAGGAAGACAGCATGATTTAGTGTTGAAGCTCTGAACTCGTAGCTAACACAGGATCCAATAAAGGTCAGCTGTTCTCATTTTACCTTGAAAAATTTAAATATCCCACTGGAGTGTCTGTGGGGCACCTTGGCACAGGGATTGGGATCCACAGATCAAAATTTTTGTTTTGACCTTAGAGGACTATCTTTATTCATGGTAATCAAGGGAAAGAGTTTAAACCTTCAAAACAAAATCAAAACTAGTTCCCTGCTACAGTAGAATATTTTATGTAAAAAAGCTCTTTCTTCTTTCCATCTTTTAAGTTGCATAACAATTTCCTAACGAGCCTGCAGGGTTGTCTTCATGACTGGATTTAGTTCGAATCGGGAAAAAAAAACAAAAACCTCCAGTCATCCACTTAGATGCACACCATTCAGTGCATATTTGGAATTTGTTTGCTTTGCTTTGATGATATTTCAAAGAAGGAGGCAAGAAAGTATAGCCTATAAAATAAAGAACAATTTCAACTGAATTTGCTGTAATAATCTAATGCACGTCCATAGTAGTAGTGTATCATTGGAGTAATTTTCCTTCTAATACCTGATCCTTAGGATACCATATGAGGCAGGCAAAGACATCGTCAGTATTTCAGTTTGACCTCCCATGTTCATTTAATACTGGTAGTAAAGAATTGAAGCATTAATTGATAAATGAAAATGCTTTACTGAGTACTTTCCTTTGTCAGCATTATGCCTCAAACTGTGGAATTCAAGGGAAGTGTAAAACATGTTTCCTCCCCTCCAAAGAAGAATTTAAGCTAACTGTTGTGAAAGAAGGTACACACACACATAGAACAATTAATAAGTTATTACAGAAGACAATGACAAACAACAGCTTTACAGAATGATTAAAGCAGAGAACAACATATAATACCCTAGCAGATGTGCAGTGCTGCCAATAAATACAAAGTGAGTTAAGCCGCAGAGAGATCAATGTGGCTGCAGGCCTCTGGGGGTTTTATCCTCCACGTAAGGTCACCAGTTGAGAATCTCAGAGACACTCCATGTTCCGTTACCTAGTTTATATCTGGGATAATTAGGAGGGCTGAAATGAGGATGAAGAGCATCTGTTTTTAGTTTCCGTTTTGATATTGTCATTAACAGGTAACCTGTAGACAAAGGTGACTGTTGTATAATCTTCACATGGCAATTAAGAGATTCTGACTCTTAGAAAAATAGAATCTGATAGAAGAATTCTCTGTTATCTACTAAAAATATGTCCAGAGTTTAACATAGCTAAACTGGAGGCAGGATGTTTTTTTTTTTCCTAATGGAAGATGAAAAATATGAGTGAGAGGTAGGTAAAAGAGAAATCCTGGAATCAGAATCTACTGCAGCCACACTTAGGAGAAATATCACCTCTCAAAGACCATAGACAAGTATTGTAGAGCAGACAATGAACAGGCTCAGGTACACTATCTTTGGAAGGCAGAGGCTTAACCATTGGACCACGTGGGAAGTCTCCAGTTATACTTTCAGACACAACTCGTGCCAGTCCCCAGGTGGGAAGGTAGACAGCATGCAGCTGAAGTGTAACTGAGATGACAGAGTTTTGACTCAGCATTAAGTGGATATAAGGTCTATAGCATCATCATGTAAGGACTAACAATGCTGTCATTGCACAACGCACCCCCCAAACACCTTCCCATCAAATACTCTGAGGTGAATGGGCATCTGTTTTTCACCTCTCAAGTGTCATTTTTTCTACAGTCGGGTACTCTGTATCCATTTTTTTCTTATTCCATATTATCTTCCTTGGCTATATCACCAACTCCTACATCTTTCTATCTAAAATGTAAATACTAAAAGAGATAAACACCAGTTTTTATCTTTAACCTGCTATCCCGGACTCTGGATATTTGACATCTCCATCTGGAAACTCAGGTTTGATAAGACAAATTTGAAATGATTCTTTTCCCTAAGTCTGACCCTCTCTGTACATCTGTGTATTTCCACTCTTAGGAGATAAGCATTTTCTTCCCAATCTCCCCATCAGAAACTCTGGAGTCATTTCTGACTCCTCCCTCTTGCTCATGGCCGTGTCCAGTCTGTCTTCCCTGATCATTTCTGTAGCTTTTTCTCTATTTCTTCTTTCCGTCCTTCCTTCTCCCTTGAGTGCAGAAGGTAATACCATCCAGTAACCGCCTGATCACAGTCACAGTGGAAGCTGCTGCTGTGGGGAGGGTGCACCCAGGGGGGCTTTCAGCTCTGTGAAAGTGGAGAATGCAAGCAGAAAGTGGTGCTGTCTGTAAAAAGAGATTGAAGTGCCGCTCATCACTAATGAGAACCAGCTGTACAGCACGGGGAACTCTGCTCAGTGCTCTGTGGTGACCTAAACGGGAAGGTCAAGGAAGAGGGGATACATGTGTGTGTGGCTGATTCGCTTCGCTGTACAGCAGAAACTGACACAACATCGGAAAGCTACTGCACTCCTATAAAAACAAAGCGATAAAGTGCCACTCACTCATCCTATCAGAAGCGCCGAGAATATTCAGTTCAGTTCAGTCGCTCAGTCGTGTCCGACTCTTTGCAACCCCATGAATCGCAGCACGCCAGGGCTCCCTGTCCATCACCACCTCCCGGAGTTCACTCAGACTCATGTCCATCGAGTCAGTGATGCCATCCAGCCATCTCCTCCTCTGTCGTCCCCTTTTCCTCCTGCCCCCAGTCCCTCCCAGCATCCGAGTCTTTTCCAATGAGTCAACTCTTTGCATGAGGTGCAGTGTAGACCTTACAAAAGGAATGTGACACAAAGAACTGAGTGTTCTGTTTATGGATTAGACTGTTACAACATCCCATGGCGGCTCCCAGTACTTTGGTGGTTATGTTAGAAGAAAGTAACTCTTTCCATGCAAATCAAGTGAAAAAAGAGTTGCATCTTAAGAAATTCATCTCGACCAAATGCGTAAGTCTTGTTCCAGAGGCCTTGATGTAAGAAATTGACTCCCTGGTGCAAGGCCCTAAGAAGAGAGGCAAAAAGACAGAGCTCCCAGTAGAGATTCAGGCTGTCAGAGCTGTTCCTGTAGGAAGCCCGATTGAACAGTTACTAGTTTCCTGGTTAAAAAAAAAAAAAAAAAAAAGGCATCTGGAAATTGACCAGAAATACAGGGTTGCGCTCACTTTATATAATTTCTTTCTATATCGCCATTGCAGAATGTGGGATTATTTGTTTCTTGAAACAATTTCTCAACTTCATAAAATCATATAGTGCAGAGCGCCTCCTGGAGGAGGACCTAGAGGAATACTGGGCCTGATGAAAATGTAGATTTTTATGAGGGTAGTGGTTACATAGGTATGTACATATGTGAATTAATTGCTGCACATTTAGGATTTGTATGTTTAAAATAGTTTCAGAATACATTTTAAACAAGATTAATCCCTCTCGATATTGAATGTATAGCTAGTTAGCATGATTTATTAGGACTTACCTAATAGAGTTAAGATTCTGGGGCTCAAATGAACTAGACAAAGTTCTCCCCTCCAATAATCAACTCCAGCATTAGGTGGTTCTTGCTGTAGAAGCCTATTTCTCTCTGTGTGTGCAACGGACTACCACATACACATGAGAAAAGCCATGATACAGCCTCACAAGTCTCTCCTTTACATTTGCCTGTGCCCAGGCTGTCAGCCTTTATTGAGAGCTGGAAGGAGTCATTTTTCAAAAAGCCTTTTATTTTGTATTGAGGTATAGCCGATTAACAAAGTTGTGATAGTTTCAGGTGAAAAGCGAGGGGACTTAGCCATACATATACATGTATCCATTCTCCCCTACATTCCTCTCCCATCCAGGCTGCCGCCTAACCTTGGGCAGGGTTCCCTGTGCTTTACAGTAGGTCCTTATTGGTGATCCATTTAAAATATAGCAACGTGTACACGTCCACCCCCAACTTTCAACGTCTCATCAGGCTCCCTCCTTTAACTCTGGCCACCTTTCTCTTTCTCTCTGATCTTGGCCTTCAGGAGAGTCTGCACACTTGTGCTTCTGGTTAAGTTGGTGTTACACACACCTTCAAGTACCAGCAAGCACAGGCGGCCTCTAGGGCCCTTGAGTCCTCATGCAAAGCCCTTCACATTTCGTGATGGGGCTTCCTTTTTCCTAGAAATTACTTTTCTCTTTCTATAGCTCTGCTGAGGCCAGCTCAAGGCCAGAGAACACTGAGTTTGCTGATGACAGATTGGATGAGAGAGAAGATTGGAAAGAGGAATGGCGAAGAAGATGAACTAAGTTCCAAAACAGTGACTTTAATTGCTTTTGCCTGTAAAATAGTGTGGGAGGACAGCTAGGGTAAAGCTGAACGAAGTGCCATGCATTACTGAAACCAGCCCAGCAGCCTCTAATAATGGGATCTTTCATGACCTGAATTATTTCAGATTCCTCCATTAACTCCCCCAAATTGTAATGTTACATTGCGTCAGTGTTTATTGAGGTTTTATCATGATAACAACTAACATATTGTACCTACAAGCACCAATGGGTCTCCAGACGGTTCCAGAAAGAATCATAAACTCTAATATATACGCTAATTAGAGAAAACCCTTCTGTCTCAACCAGATCTAGAGAAGGAGTAAAAACATACTATAATTGTGTTAAATTTAATGTAGTTGGCAAAAGTGTTTAGTTGCTCAGGCTCCACTGTCCATGGAATTCTCCAGGCAAGAATACTGGAGTGGGTTACCATGCCCTCCTCCAGGAGATCTTCCTGACCCAGGGATCAAACCTGCATCTCCCACATGGCAGGCAGACTCTTTACATCTGAGCCATCAGGGAAGCCCGAATAGTTGGCAAGGAAGATGTAAATATGAAATAACATCAATACTCATTTTTTTTTTAATGGAAAATATGTAGTGCCCACTTTCCATGGATAGTAATGGGACATTTTAAGAATTATCTGGTGGCAGATGTAGAAGTTGTTGCAGAGGGAACTCTTGGGATGTCTTGGATTTGGGTAGCAGAGTTGTTTCTGGTCCTCTTTCTGATAAGCTGTCACTAAGTGGCCTTGGACCAGAGAGCAAAGCAAGAGCTTTGGATTTAGAGTGGCCAGGCTGGCTATATTTCTCAGTCTCACTCTTCTCTGCTGCTGCTAAGTCGCTTCAGTCGTGTCTGACTCTGTGCGACCCCATAGACGGCAGCCCATCAGGCTCCCCCGTCCCTGGGATTCTCCAGGCAAGAACACTGGAGTGGGTTGCTGTTTCCTTCTCCAGTGCATGAAAGTGAAAAGTGAAAGTGAAGTCGCTCAGTCGCGTCTGACTCTTAGCGATCCCATGGACTACAGCCCACCAGACTCCTCCGTCCATGGGGTTTTCCAGGCGAGAGTACTGGAGTGGGGAGCCATTGCCTTCTCCAATGGCCTTCTCTTCTCTAGACCACTGAACTTAGAAATGTCACCTGGACATTGTGCTGGACGCTAATCATTGGGTGATAGACATAAAAAAATGACTTTCCTCTCTTGTAAAAGGGCTTTCCAGATGGCACTAGTGATAAAGAATCCACCTGCCAGTGCAGGAGACAAAAGAGATGCAGATTTGAGCCCTGGGTCGGGAAGATCCCCTGGAGGAGGAAATGGCAGTCCACGCCAGGATTCTTGACTGGAGAATCCCATGGACAGAGGAGCCTGGCAGGGGCCGCAAAGAGCCAGACATGAATGAGCATCCAGGCAGCTCTTGTGAAACTTACAAGCTGACAGTTAGGAAATAGACATCAAACAAAGAAATAAACAGATAAGCAGAATAATATTAAACAATGCTCATTATCAGAAAATAAACTAAGAATTAGGGTAGAAAATGAGGCGGATGTTGCTATTCCTCTGTTTACTAAATATTTGGAAAAGTCTTCGGCAACCACTGTTTATGCTCATGAATTTTCAGCAAATGATGTAGTTACCTTCGAGAGACCCTATGGACATTTTATGGAAACATCAATAGTTTCTACCTCTCCCTGGACTCATTTCCCTTATTTACAAAACACTATCAAGCACTGGTAGCTCATCGATGACTCATTTCCTGACATTTAATTATTGTTCGCTAAATCATTCACCCAAATAAAGAAAAATTGTGTAAAGGGATTTTAGAAATATTTTCTCATGATTTACTTAGTTTATTGGTAATAACACAGAATCCCTCAGTAAATAAAAGAAATCGGAAAACACACCTGAAAATGAGAATAGGGAAAAGGATAAAAACAAAAATAATTACAGCTACAATTTATTGATCACCTATTAAAGTCAAGGTTTATTTGAGGATGCTATATATTTGTTCTGAGATGTACAATAGCCTTCCAAAGGAAGCACTATGCCTAAATGAGGAAACAGATTAAGACAATTTTGTGATTAGCCCAGTTCCACACAGGGAGCAGTTTTGAGGTTTGTATCCTCCTGGATGACAAATACATGCTGTTTATTTCCCACATCAACTACTGATTCTTCAGTTCTCTGGCATCCTCTGGGTGTCTAGCAGTTCAGTTCAATTCTGATACTTCAGAGTTAGATCAGACCCTCCATCGCACCAGACAGCCCTGTTTCAGACACACCCACCACAAATGGGTTGCCCAGGCTACCCCAGGTGGCACTAGTGGTAAAGAACCCACCTGTCAATGCAGGAGATATCTGAGATGTGAGTTCGATCCCTGGGTGGGGAAGATCCCCTGGAAAAGGAAATGGCAACCCACTCCAGTATTCTTACCTGGAGAACCCCAGGCTACAGTCTGTGGGTTTGCAAAGAGTCGGACACGACTGAAGCGACTTAGCAGCAGCAAAAGCAGCAAAGTGACTTAGCACAGGCTACTGAGCATTCTTTGGCATTGCCTTTCTTAGGGATTGGAATGAAAACTGACCTTTTCCAGTCCTGTGGCCACTGCTGAGTTTTCCAAATGTGCTGGTATATTGAGTGCAGCACTTTCACAGCATCATCTTTTAGGATTTGAAATAGCTCAACTGGAATTCCATCTCCTCCNAAGATTGAGGGCAGGAGGAGAAGGGGATGACAGAGGATGAGATGGTTGGATGGCATCACTAACTCAATGAACATTTGAGTAGACTCTGGTAGTTGGGATGGACAGGGAGCCCTGGCGTGATGCGGTTCATGGGGTCACAAAGAATCGGACATGACTGAGAGACTGAACTGAACTGAAGTGAACTTGAACTGCATATCTCTGCTCCACTGACTGCAATGTGGGGTTCCCCATGACTACCCCTCAGGCTCAAGACTTTTCTAGGAGTCATAGAACTCAGGAAAGAACTTTAATCATTACCACATTTTTATTATGAAAGATGTGATACAACTCAGATGTAGTCACATGAAAGAAATGCATAGGCCAAGATGGGGCGGTGGGGGTGGAGGAGGGCTGCCCTGTCCTTGATGAACGAGCCATCCTCCCTGAACCTCAGTGTGCTCACCAGCCTGAAGGCTTTCTGAACCTGGTCATTTAAGGGCTTTTTATGGAGGTGTCTCATGCAGAGGAAGAGACGGCTGGTTAGCATCACCAACTCAATGGGCACAAATTTGAGCAAATGTCAGGAGATATTGGAGGACAGAGGAGCCTGGTGTGCTGCAGTTCCATGGGGTTGCAGAAAGTCAGACTGACTTAGCAACTGAACAATAGCATTATGTAGGTGTGATTGATTAGATTATTGGCCATTGGTGATTGAACTCAGTCTTCAGCTCCTCTTTCCTTCTCAGAAATTAGGAGGTGGGGCAGAACGTTTTTCTAAAGGAAGTTTGTTTTTTCTGGTAACCAGCGTCATCCTGAAACTGTCTTGGGGCCCAGGAAGAGTCAGTCTCATTAGCATAAACCTGGTATCTTTGAAACGTGCTTCTATCCCTCTAATGACTCAGGAGATTCCAGAGGTTTTAGGATTAGGGGATTTTTGCCAGTAACCTGAAATGAAAACCATATCTACATCCCCTATCATGCCCAGTGGTGGAGGTGGCATCTAAAGAGGAATGCTCTTCCACTCTCTTTCCTTTGCATTGCAGAAGGCTGGAAAAGGCATCTCTCACAGCTAAGTGCGGTGCCGTGCCTACTTCAGTTACAAAAAAATGAGATTTACAAACTAATTGGAAGACGCTTATTAATCACCTCAGGTAAGGTCCATACAAGTAGCAAAACTCAGTGGCTTAAAACAACATTTATTTTCTTATAGTTTCTATGGGTCAGGACTCCCACATGGCTTAGATGGGTCCTGTGCTCAGGGACTTCACAGGCTGCAATCAGGATGAAGTCTGTTCAAGCACTTGTTTTCTTCCTCTTTGTCTCTATTTCTCGTTGCAAATAGGTTCATCTGTGTTGTTTTTCTAGATTCTACATATATGTGTTATTATATGTTTGTTTTTCACTTTCTGACTTACTTCACTCTGTATGACAGTCTCCACTTGTTCAAGGTACCTGGAATAGTCAAATTCATAGAGACAGAAGGTGCATTGGTAGATGCCTGGGGAGGGAGTGGGGTGGAATTAGTGCTTAAAGGGATCAGAGTTTCAGTTCAAGAAAGTGAAAAATTTGGGAGCTGGACAATGGTGAGAGTTCCATAGTGATGTGAATGTATTTAGTGCTACTGAGCTGCAGCTAAATATGGTTAAAATAGTATGTTTTATATTATGTGACTTTTACTACAATAAAAAGCATTAGGAAAAAAAAAAAAGAAAAAGATGACATCTGGTTCAGCGGTCATTGCAAAGATCCACTCGGGAGGGTCCTCTTCCATGCTAATTCACCAGGGCGTTGCAGCTAGACTGCAGCCTCTGTTTTCATTGGCTGTTGCCTGGAGACCACTCTGAGGCCCCTCCCATTGGGGACCTTTCAGTAGGGCCACTCACAACACCAGGGCTTTCTTCATCTGAGAAAGAGAAGAGCCAGAGAGAGTGTAAGCAAATGGAAGTAACCTGTTTCATACCCTTATCTCAGAAGTCATTTTGCCACTTTTGTTGTACCGTGTTTGTTAGAAGGAAGTTACGCGGTCCCGCCCACACTCACTACCAGGAAGCCGAGATCACCAGGGGTCACCTTAGACGTCTGCCGACTGCATCATCCAATTTATGGCCAGTAATTCTGTAGAGCTTGATGTGCCATTTTCATTTCCAGCTGGAGACAAAGGGGCACAGAGAGAGAGTGTTAGGAGGGTAAAATCAGTAAGACCTCAGGGTGCAAACTGACTTTTCTGCTTCCACACATCCCGCCTACTCAGAGCTGATAATAAGGCAAAATGTGCCAGAAATGCCGACCTGACACACCATTTGAAAACTTTTCCTTTTCTCCTCAGTTCAATTCAAATAAGTAAAAATCTCCAACATACGCTCCAAATGCCTTTCAGAGTGGTGGAATTTCACTGATTCAAAAAATCAGTTTGTACAATCATTTTAAGGTTGTATGCTTTTGTATCGTGTGCTCACCCTATAATGAATTTTGAAATTTTCAATGAGCAATTCATCTCAAATATTCATCCCTTCACTACTGTTTTCAAAAAGTCAACTGAGGGACTTCCCTAGTGATCCATTGCTCCCAATGCAGGGATCCTGGGTTCCATCCCTGGTCGGGGAACTAGATCCTACATCTTGCAACGAAGAGTTTGCATACTGCAACTAAAGATGCTGTGTGCTGCAGCTAAGACCCAGCACAGCCAAATATATAAAAAATAAAAATAGTAAACTGAATTCTCTCTGCCACTACCTGAAGAACAGAGAACATTTTCCAGGACTTCAATGGATACCAGGAGAAGGGGACGACAGAGGATGAGATGGCTGGATGGCATCACCAACTCGATGGACATTAGTTTGAGTGAACTCTGGGAGTTGGTGATGGACAGGGAGGCCTAGCATGCTGCGATTCATTGGGTCACAGAGAGTTGGACATGACTGAGTGACTGAAGTGAACTGATGTCTTCCCAAGGTTAGAAAAGAAACATCGTAGAGCTTTCCATCTCATCCACAGAATCAAACGTCCTCTGCTGCTGCTGCTGCTGCTAAGTCGCTTCAGTCATGTCTGACTCTGTGCGACCCCATAGACGGCAGCCCACCAGGCTCCCCCGTCCCTGGGATTCTCCAGGCCAGAGCACTGGAGTGGGTTGCCATTTCCTGCTCCAATGTATGAAAGTGAAAAGTGAAAGTGAAGTCTCTCAGTCATGTTGGACTCTTAGCAACTCCATGGACTGCAGCCTACCAGGCTCCTCCGTCCATGGGATTTTCTAGGCAAGAGTACTGAAATGGGTTGCCATTGCCATCTTCCATACATCCTCTAGCTGATGTAATTCCACCCTTTTCCACCTGACTTTGATCTTTGCCTCTTTATCATTCCCATTCTGAGCCCCGAAAGTAAAACAAAACTGACAGAGATGTCACTTTAGTATGCTGGGAAGCAACTCAACATAGTCCTAAGCTTGTGTCGTTTCTCCTTTAGTGATATGGCATCATGGTTACATCTGGAAATCTAGTGACAGATAAAAGTGATGGAGGGACAGAATCTTGGAGGTTACAGATTCATTGTCCAGTGTTTCTCCAAAATCCTCTTGAAAGTGAAAAGTGAAAGTGAAGTCTCTCAGTCATGTCCAACTCTTTTCGACCCCATAGACTGTCGCCTCCCAGACTCCTCCATCCATGGAATTTTCCAGGCAAGAATACTGGAGTGGGTTGCCATTTCCTTCTCCAGAAGATCTTCCCAACCCAGGGATTGAACCTGGGTCTCCCGCACTGTAGGCAGACATTTTACTGTCTGAGCCACCAGGGAAGTCCATAAGAAAGTCCCCTTAAGGTTGTTGAAAAACTTCTATTCCTAATCCCTCCAGGTGAGTAAGATAAGGAAGGTGGAGAGTTTGAACAAAGGAATGGTGTAATTCGACTAATATTGTACATATATTCATCTGGCTGCTGTGGGAAGAATGGGCTCTTTGAGCACAAAGGTCAAGGCAGAGAAAGATGCCATTTCTGTGGGCTCAGGTGACAGATGATGGTGGCAGCCTCCATGGAGCTGATGTAAAGTGGTATGATTCTGGATGTATTTTGAAGACACAGACAAGATATGCAGAAAACCTGTTGAAGATTGTGAGAAAAAGAGAGGGGTCAGGATGACTTCTTAGGTTTCCTGGCTGAGCCTCCAGACTTGTGAGTGCCATCAGCTGGTGCAGAGGCCATGGATAGAGCAGATAAAGGTGAATACTTGAGTTTGAGTTTGGACTTGACTTCTGTTAGACATCTCTGTAGGGATGCCAATACACAGGGGTTTGTGTTAAATATGAAAGAGAAACTGGTAGGGTTAAAGTGAGAGGATGAGTGGAGAAACAGTGGATAAATACTCTCTCCATGCTTACTCACCTTTCTGGTTCTGCAGCTTTAAACGTAACTCTGTACTATCTCAGCAGCCTTTGTAATAAATCTTGAAAAAATTAATCTACTTCACCATCCTCATTTATAAATGTAGAAACATGTTGTTGTTCAGTCACTAAGTCATGTCTGACTCTTTGTGTCCCTGTGGACTGCAGCACAGCAGGCTTCCCTGTCCTTCACTATCTATCTCCCTGCGTTTGCTCAGACTCATGTCCTTTGAATCGGTGAGGCTATCCAACCATTTCATCCTCTGTCACCCCCTTCTTCTCTTACTCTCAATCTTCCCCAGCCTCAGAGTCTTTTCCGATGAGTTGGCTCTTCGTATCATGTGGCCAAAATATTGGCACTTCAGCTTCAGTCCTTCCAATGAGTATTCAAGGTTGATTTCCTTTAGGATTGACTGGTTTGAGCTCCTCACTGTCCAAAGAGAAACGTGGGTTTCCCATGTTTACATAGAAGCAACTAGCAGATGATTTCATATTCAAATAGTAACAGAATCTGGGCTTAAACCCTGGCCTCTTGACCCCCAGTTCACTGTTTTTCCAGCTATCAACAATGACACTTCAGGTTCTTGAAAACTCTCTTATTCCTAAGACATGGGCTTTTCTGGATCAGTTAGATTTCAAAAATCCTTTAAATTTCCACAAAAGTTTTGCTATCTTCTTTTTTCCCTCATATATCCACCGTTTTTAAAAAAGATTTGTTTCTCATATATGCCATTACAGAGAATCAAGTATAGTTTTCTGGGCTAAATATCAGGTTCTTATAAGTTATTTATTTTATATATAGCAGTGTGTATATGTGGAGAAGGTGATGGCACCCCACTCCAGTCCTCTTGCCTGGAAAATCCCATGGACAGAGGAGCCTGGTGGGCTGCAGTCCATGGGGTGGCAAAGAGTCAGACATGACTGAGCGACTTCACTTTCACTTTTCACATTCACGCATTGGAGAAGGCAATGGCACCCCACTCCACTGTTCTTGCCTGGAGAATCCCAAGGACAGGGGAGCCTGGTGGGCTGCTGTCTATGGGATCACACAGAGTCATACACGACTGAAGCAACTTAGCAGCAGCAGCAGCAGCAGCAGCAGCAGCAGCAGCAGCAGCAGCAGTGTGTATATGTCAGTCCCAGTTTCCAAATTTAATCCCTCTCCCACGTTATCCCCTGGTAACCATAAATTTGTTTTCTACATCCATAACTGTATTTCTGTTTTGTAAATAAGTTCATTTAAAGTACAACTGCATTCTAATTTGTCCCAGTAGTAGTCTTTTAAAAGAAAAAAGAAAAATGTTAACAAAAACAAAATAAAAACCAAAGAACAAAGGCAACACTGTCACCATCATTTCTCATAAGCCAGCAAATACTGACAGGAAGAAACTGGAAAGGATTTAATCTTGGAATGAAGAATAGTGCTTCTTAAGAAAGGACAGTTGGCAACTTGACATTGGAGCTCTTAGATACACATCTATACTTGTGTATTTGTATGCCCCTTGTTTTTCTTAATTTCCTGATTTATGCAGTGTCATAAAAATTTCAGCACAAAATAACTTTACCTGCAGGGTTTTCTAAGCTATTGTGTTCTACCAAAGGGCATGTGAAAAAAGTAAGACTGATGGAAAAATGTCTTGATATACTCGTGAATGCTTTCCTATTTATCTTACCCACTCACCTTCTTTTGGTAGATCCAAATCATTTTATCTCTGAAGAGGAAACAGCTGTGCCTCTCTTGACAGCCAAGCTGGCTGCAGAAGACAGAATGTTTGTTTTAAAGAGTACAGGTGATGCCCCATTCCTCTGTAAACTCAAAAGGGCACATTACCATCATTCTCCTGATGCTAAAAGGTCTCCCAATCTCTTATACTCTATCATGACTATCTGTTATTGTTCAGTTCAATTTAATTTATTTGGGTTCCGAAGAATTCAATCACCATTTGTTACGCGCCGGTTAGATGTCAGACACTATACAAAACATCAGAGGTTCGAACATAGATGCCTTCTAGAAATAGCTTTCATTACAGTAAATCTGGCAAGGTGCTAAAAGAGCTCAGGAAAGTATGAATGAAGTGTTTTAGGAGCATACACAGAAAGCAGCTAATGTTGGTGTGAGACTATGAGAAGCAGAATACCAGAGAAAGTTGCAGAGGGGAAGGTACTGCTGAGTTAGGGTTAGAAAGGTAAGTCAGTGATTATTAGGTAGAAACACCTGTCAGGGCAAAGGAAAAGCATGAGCAAAGGGGGATCAGTGGTAAAGAATCTGCCTACCAATGCAGGAGACACAGGAGATATGGGTTCAATTCCTGGGTCGGGAAGATCCCCTGGAAAAAGAAATGGCAACCCACTCCAGTATTCTTGCCTGGGAAATCCCATGGATAGAAGAGCCTGGTGGGCTAGTTCATGGGGTTGCAAAGAGTCGCACATGGCTTAGCAACTAAAACAGCAACAGCAAGATAAAGAGACTTGAAATGACACATGTGGGAGAAAAGAATCATCTGGTTTGTCCTGAAGTGGCTGGAAANTGGGAAATCCCATGGATAGAAGAGCCTGGTGGGCTAGTTCATGGGGTTGCAAAGAGTCGCACATGGCTTAGCAACTAAAACAGCAACAGCAAGATAAAGAGACTTGAAATGACACATGTGGGAGAAAAGAATCATCTGGTTTGTCCTGAAGTGGCTGGAAAGGAGACTTGGTTTCTGACTGTGAAGGTATGTCCCTGTCATGCAAAGAATTTGAGCCTCATCCTTCAGAATTGTTAAGCAGGAGAGTGATACAACCTGATTAGAAAATTCACTCTAGTGGCAAAAGGCATGCTGGATTTGAGGGGACACAGAAGAACAGCTAGCATGCTGCTAAAATAATCTGATCAAGAGATGGGAGGGTTCTGGGAAGCTTGAAGGAAAGGGATAGTTAGGGAGTTTGGGATCAAGATACACACAGTGCTGTATTTAAAATGGATTACCAACAGGGACCTACTGTATAATGCAGGGAACTCTGCTCAATGTTATGTGGCAGCCTGGAGGGGAGGGCAGTTTGGGGGAGAGTGGATACATGTAGATGTATGGCGGTCACTTTCCTGTCCACCCGAATCTATCACAACATTGTTAGTTGGCTATACTCCAATACAAAATAAAATGTTTAAAAAAAGAGAGATGGGAGGCTTCTGAAGTGGGCAGTGTGGATACAGAGGAGGATAAAGTTTCAAGATATGTGGTGGTCTGACCTGCAGAGAGTTGCCGTAAGGGTCCCATCATCCTGCCCTTTTGACACAACCGCCACTTGTTTGAAAATAGCGATGTTAATTTTGGTAAAGCAAAGAACCCTAGTAAAAAGAAAAATATGGTAATCACCTCAGGCTGCATCTTGGAATCGCCATGATGGGCAGTAAAACCATCCATAGCCAGGAGCTAAGTTGAACTCCATAGAAATTCTTAACAGCAGTAATAAAAATAATGCAGCCCTCTAGAAAGTTGGAAATGTATTTGAACACACAGATTTTTATCAGTTTTACAAACTTACCAACAGGCTCCCACATCTGAGTATTTGAGCGGTGATGGGACATGTGAGTAAACATAGTGTCATCAAGGTGAGGAATGGGTCTGGGGTTTTGTGTTCCACCCTGAGGTTTACGGGCTTCCGTGTTGGCTTAGTTGGTAAAGAATCTGCTTGCAATGCAGGAGACCTGGGTTCGACCCTTGGGTTGGGAAGATCCCCTGGAGGAGAGCGTGGCAACCCATTCTAGTATTCTTGCCTGAGAATCCACATGGAAAGAGGAGCCTGGCAGACTGCAGTCCATGGGGTCACAAAGAGTCAGACACGACTGAGCAACTAAGCAGTAAGGACCAAGAACTGACTGGGGGGGCTCTTTTCATGTTTATCCGAAACCCCCTGGCTTTTGTCTTGAAATGAGAATTTGATGTACTTGATTTTCTTTAGACTGTTGGAGCTGGAAAGGCCAGAAATTCTGTCTAAATTCTAGCCTTACTTCCAAGCCATCATTATATCTATAAACATGCGGGCATGCTCAATCACTTCAGTCACGTCCAACTCTTTTGCAGCCCTATGGACTGTAGTGCGCCAGGATCCTCTGTCCATGGGATTTTCCCAGCAAGAATACTGGAGTGGGTTGCCAAGCCCTCCTCCAGGGGATCTTCCTGACCCAGGGATCAAACTGGCGTCTCCTGTGTCTCCTGCATTGCCAGTGGATTCTTTACCGCTCAGGCACTGGGGAAACTCCCATGAATATGGGATGCCAACATCTACTCGAGCCACACGCAGGATCTGAAGCTGATCTAGGATCAATGTCCTGAATTCAGTATTTTTCCACTGAACCTTGCTCTTTTCAAGGCATTCCTCCGGACTCTAGCTCTTCTGTCTCTACCGCTCAGAGGATTTAGTTTCTGATTTAGTTTCTATTTTAATGTCAATTCCACTGCTCAAGTCCTCTTCCTTCATCTCAGACTGTGTCCTGCAAATTCTGTCCTTAATTTATTTACGCTCCCTTAGGGTAGCGTTGTTGTTTTCCCTTGTTTATTTCCTCCCTCATCTTTAGTTTTTCTGTTTTCTTTGATATTTTCTGTTCAGGGGACCTGCTTTCTTCTCCAGCCCAGAAGCACTTTTATTATATAGTGTTTATTACTTTACAAACACAGGATCAGAGAAAACTCTTCAATATTCTGCTAAGTTAACCAGTCAGTCCCTTATGGAGCAATCTTTCTCCGGCCCTGTTATTACCCAAAGGTTTTATGTCACACCTGCCATTCCCTGTTGTCCTTTTCTGCAGATTTCTCATAATTGGAGGTTTTGGTCCCAGTAAAACAACCCAGGCAGTTCGATATTTCACTTTCTCTATAACATGAGACTAGGTTTCATCCATTCATTCTGCTAGTAATTTGAGTGTCAATATGCGTTGGGCATTGTTCTACATCCATGGGATATACAGCTGAACAAAATAGGTATGATGTTTATTTGCTAGTGGAAGAGATAAAAATCAAGTAAATAATGACACAAATATATAATTCCAGTTTGAGAAAAGTATTATGGAATATATCAACATGTATAGAAGGATAATATTTTTGCCATGTGGGTTGTAGGACAAAGAGGGAAGGTCCAGAGAAAGGTTTGTGAGAAAGCAATATTCAAGCAGAAACCAAAGGAATGGTCCAGGTGATGGGAAGACAAGCAGGAACATTCCAGGCCAAAGGAATGTTGTATGTGAAGATTCTGTCCAAGGCATAATCTGGTTGGTATTTGAAGACCTTTAAGGCCAGTGTGGCTGGAACTGGGCATAAGATGTTAATGAACTTGTCAGGACTTGGATTGTCCAGGACCTTGTTCAACGTAGTGAAGCTTTTCAGATTTTACTCCAAGTTCAATGGAAAGTCTACTGAGGTTTGTAAGTGGAAAACAACGAGATCAGTCTTTCTTTTCAGGAAACTTGCTAATTTCTTCATGAGCATGAATGGGAGAGTGAGAGAGTTGTGTGGAATTGTAAGGAGAAAAGTTAGAAAGCTTTTGCCCAAGTTTTCTCCATGGGTAAGAGTGGCTCTGGCAAAGAAGAGCCTCTTAATTGCAGG
>SJYA01003037.1:616039-646516 GCA_006410615.1 Neotragus moschatus
CCTCTCGCCCCACCCCTTCTCCTCCTGCTTCTTCATCTCACTTTTTGTCTCCTTCTTCTTCCTCCTCTCCTCCTCTCCCCTCCTCTTTCTTCTCTCCGTCCCTCCCTCTTCCCCCTCCTCTCTCTTCTTCTTGTTTCTTCCAACACTGGGAACTACTGCCTTTTAGGGTTTGAGTGCATTCTAACTATACCACCTGAGATGGCACACATGATATTTAACTAATGCTCTGAATGCAATATGGCCATTAACGATTATGTGATAAAGGCGGGGTCCTTTGGCATAAATGTTTATTCAGTGTCTTATAATACTCTGATTCTCCTTGTTCCATCCACAATTTGAATTTTGTTTTCAAACTTGTTTTTTGAATTTACTGTTAGGAATGCATGCCTTTTCCCCCTCAAAAAATAAAATAAACAACACACATGTAAAATGACAGACAAATGCACCAAATACAGTGGAGGTTTTCCAAATGGAACTTAAGATGTTGGTGCTAAAATGAAAGCTGTTTCAGAATAATTTGTAATACAGAAGTATTTGAGAGCTGGGAGACAGTTCAGAGATCGTGTATACAATATTCTATTTTTAAATATGAAAAAACTAAAGTTTGGAGGGAGGAAGCGAGAGGCCTGGCCCAGTTCCCCCAGAAAAAGCAAAATCTAGAGTAAATATAGGTGTCTTGACTCCTGGGCTAGTATTTAAATGTTTTATTGTTGTTAGTCACTCAGTTGTGTCTGACTCTTTGTGACCCCATGGACTGTAGCCCACCAGGCTCCTCTGCCTGTGGGGTTCTCCAGGCAAGAATACTGGAGTGGGTTGCCATTTCCTTCTCCAATTTAAGTATTTAGGTAACTATAATTTATTTATTTATTTGTTTGCTTCTTTTTATTTTTCCTTCCAATCTCTAGCTTTTCCACAAACTGTCACTGTCTTTCAACCGCTGTTATTTCCACTGCAAAAATCCAATAACGTAAGCAAAGTAATCTTATTGGATGATGTTACAGACTAATAGCTGTTCCCGTTTTTCAATTGAATTGAAACAGTAATTTTCCTACTCCAAGCCAAGTATTGTATTTGTACAACCATATTTGACCATAAATAAGGTTCATTCAGCTGGTTAGGATCAGCTTATAATTTCTCCTGTCATCTATTATTATTTATACCAATGGAAATCATCCTTAGTTTCCTGTTCACTCCTCTTATTGCACAAGCTGAGAGAAATATCATACTTATAAGTCAATGAGAATTCAATTACAGCCATTTAAAGACTTGTATTAAAAACTTAATGGACTGTTTTCTCTCTCTTATTCTGGAAATTCAGCTCATTTCCCACAGAATAATTGAATGTGCTTTGTTGATATTTGACAAATGGCCTCTGTTCTAACCTTTGAACTTTACCCTTTCACCATGTATAACCAGTCTACACTTTGGTATTTCATCATTGAAATGTGTGAAGGCACATCTCTGCCTTGTTTTTAATCCATAATTGCTAGTTTTCTTTTTTATTAGCAGTGTACCCCAAACTATAAACTATAAAGACTCATGTATTGTTGGTCTGAGGTCCTTGTTGCTTAGAAACCGAGGACCTCAACGCCAGAACTATCAGTTAGGACTGTGTGCATTTTGCTGTGTAGTAGAAGCCAATCCACAGCTGCACGTGGAGGTTATGATCTTCACATGTTGCCCTTGCTCATAAGCTGGAAAGAGAAGGCTAAGAATCTTGCCCCCTGCTCAGTCTTAGAAGTATTTTGACTGGCTGTGACAGTCATAGAGTGGGAAACATTAGCACAGGTAATTCTTTGTGTGTGAGAGTCTAGGCAGCCTTTGCTGCAACTGAACTGTTCGATACTAAGCTCTACTTCTCCAGCAAACCAATCCAAACTCTATACCCATCCCACAGTTGG
The DNA here is from genome assembly GCA_006410615.1 of Neotragus moschatus. Classification (NCBI taxonomy): domain Eukaryota; kingdom Metazoa; phylum Chordata; class Mammalia; order Artiodactyla; family Bovidae; genus Neotragus; species Neotragus moschatus. The sequence continues at coordinate 617,941 of SJYA01003037.1, forward strand.
CTCAAGTTTGGATTAAAATCGCTCAATATATTCATCCTCAGGGTTCAGAACTCTTTTTCTTACAAAATACGTACAGTGGCTAGTAAAGAGCCATCACAAATCTGAGAAGGTTTAGTTGGGACTTAGAACTGTAGGTGTTGGTGTGATACCTGAAAACAGTGGAAAGGATCCCAAACAGCCATCACCTCTCAATCCAGTCTTTGTCCCCAGTTCCTTTCTGCTGCCTTGCTAGAAAGGGTTTCCAACAGCAAGCCGTATTTTATTTGGCCGTTCCGTTCTTAGTTGTGGCACATGGCATCTGGTTCCCTGACCAGGGATCTAATTCCCTGCTTTGGGAGCCTGAATTCTTAGTCACTAGACCGCCAGGGAAGTCCCTGAAGCAAGTTGTATGGAGCAGCAACGACAGAGCCTCCCCGACTTTTATCCTCAGTTGACTTGGCCACCAGTGTCAGTTTCGTGCAGATAACAGTGGAGAAGAGAAGGCAAGCATTCGTGGGGTAAGAAAAGGCAGAATGAGTGCTGGAGAGCGTGCAGGGAAGAGTAGATATATTAAAATGAGGGGAATAGCTGCTTTCTTATGTCTGTAAACAGATACGCTGACCGTGATTATTCTTTTAAAATGTAATTAAGTAAAGTGATTTCCTTATGGTTTTCTTCTTCGAGCCCTTTTATGCTCACAAAACTTCTACCCCTCTAAAATTATTGTAACTCTGATATAATTACATCCTGGAGATATCTGTGCAAGTAGTATCAACTTTTACCTTCTTTTCTAGTTTTATTTTTTCTCTTGTTTTTTACATTTTTTTTAGATTCAAGGACTATACATATGATACTCTATCTGATTGCATTTTTAAAAGAAACAAAATGCCCACAGCTATATAGTGAATACGGTGATATCTATTCCTCCTCCTTTCTTATAGAATCTGAATTACTTCAATTTCGGAAAAAGATGCTCTGACTTAAAAAAAAAAGTAGACTCCAAATAGGAAATCAAATTGCTTTATTCTTTCCATTTTTTGGTTTCCACAGCTAAGTTTCAAGGACACCATAACGGAGACAAATGTAAAACTGGGTGTGACTCTTCAGAATCACGTGCAAAATCAAATATAGCCTTTATTTAAATTAATAAAAATTAGTTACAATTTGTCCAAGTCTTGAAAGGTACTTAACCTCTGAAACCAATGGAGTTGCTTCCCCTGAGGGACAAGTCTTTACTTAATGTGATCTCAGTCTCCACTGCAATTGATTTCTGTGTTTCTGAGATTGGTATCAATGTGAAGCATCTGAAAATAGAAAGGCAAAATATCATTTCCATCCCTGTCTTATCATGAAATCCCACCCACTGAGTGGATAAGCAGATGAACCAGATCTAGAAATCACGGGTTGGCCTAACAGAAGGGTTATTTATAGGAGCTGTTTATCTGTTTCCCTGGTCTATTGTTTTATTTTGTTTGTTTTATTAATCAATGACTATTTTACTCATTTTTTTTTCCAGTGGTGATGATATAAGGAAATAGTGATCCATTATCTTTAAGTGTAGAGTAAGAAGGTAGGAAATTTCCACTCCATATAAATGAGAGCACCTATTAGGGTGAGCAAGTCTTTCTCCTCTCTTCCCCTCCCTCCCCAGTCCTTCCTTCCTTCTTCACGTGGCACTAAAAGTCTCATCATTGCCAAGATTTAAACTTTAATTCAGATTGGGTAATTCCACTATGAGAATAACAGATGGTAATGTCTGACCTATTTTACTGAGAATTTCCAAGAAGCTCTCAACTCAGAATATTATTACAATAAAGTATGTAAATAAGGATACAGATCACATTAATGGGTCTGTGTATGTACACAGTTTACAATGGAAGGGCAGGAGTGTGTGCCATGCACCACTTTTGAAATGGAATGTTTAATTACCCATAGGTCAAGATTAGAGAGAATGTTATTAAAATGAACAACAATTTGATATCATTGTTTAAATATTTTATTAACTATTTAATATGGTTTAGAAAGTAAGGATAGACAACTTTGCTGTGTAATTACCAAATAACACTGAAGACTAAGTGTAAGAAAAAGCTTACAAAACTCTCAGAGGGGTTCACATTTGCATGGGGGAAATAACTTTGTTATTTATGCTATGATTTGCTTTCTTTTACAAAGTGGAGTAATTTTCTTTAATTTTTCTACAGATAATATTGCCTAAAAGAACTTAAGAGAAATAATTTAGAGACAAACCTTTTAGCTGAGATCATTAACATAACTTTAACCACAGTTAATGTGACTCCAAATACCTTAACTGTTCTGTATCATTTTCTGTTTTATATTGTGAAACGCTTTAAAAAGTCTCAATTAAGTATCCAATTATCTTGAATTAATGCAGTAGCAAGAATCATTGCATTTAATTTTTTTTTTTTTTAATAAAGTGAATCTTTCAATATTGGATGAATTTCCCTAGAGTAGGCTGGGAAGCCATCATCCAAATTCATGAATCATATTATGTGCCCCTTCCCCATATTTAGGAAAATGAGAGTTTTTGTGGCTTCCTGCAAGTTTCTTCCACCCAAGAGAATCCCACTGACAGATAAAATATGGTTTTATACTAATCTATCACTTCACTTTTTTTTCAGTTTTTTTTTTTTAATTTCTTGAGCCATACAACAAATTCCTGTTGGCTATCTATTTTACACATGGTAGATAGCATATCTAAAAGCAGAGACATTACTTTGCCAACAAAGGTCCGTCTAGTCAAGGCTATAGTTTTTCCAGTGGTCATGTATGGATGTGAGAGCTGGACTGTGAAGAAAGCTGAGTGCAGAAGAACTGATGCTTTTGAACTGTGGTGTTGGAGAAGACTCTTGAGAGTCCCTTGGACTGCAAGAAGATCCAACCAGTCCATTCTGAAGGAGATCGGCCCTGGGATTTCTTTGGAAGGAATGATGCTAAAGCTGAAACTCCAGTACTTTGGCCACCTCATGTGAAGAATTGAGTCATTGAAAAAGACTCTGATGCTGGGAGGGATTGGGGGCAGGAGGAGAAGAGGATGACAGAAGATGAGATGGCTGGATGGTATCACTGACTCAATGGACGTGAGTCTGAGTGAACTCTGGGAGTTGGTGATGGACAGGGAGGCCCAGCGTACTGCGATGCATGGGGCTGCAGAGTCAGACACGACTGAGCAACTGAACTGAATGTAAGTTTCCATGTTACTCTTTCCATACATCTCACCCTCTCCTCCCCTCTCCCTGTGTCCATAAGTGTATTCTCTGTCTGCTTCTCCATTATCATTTCACTTTTTAAGAGGAACATCTTGCCTTTACTAATGCTTTCAAACACTATTCACAGGTCTGAAAGTTTGAGCACATAGGTTAGGTCTAGAAAAGGACTTCTGTGCAGATGTGAAACGAAACCAAATAGGATGCTATCTTGAAAATAAAATTCTGTCCAATGATATCATTCTGCCATTAGGCAGGCAGAGTCCTGACATGATTTACTGAATGTTACCTTCTTAATTAGAGGCGAGTTCCAGCCTAGAGCATCCCTCTGAAGCTCTCTGTCTTCTTGTCTTTGCTCCCTGTTTCCTGTTCATTATTCATCAGCAATCACTTCCTTCTTTTGTCCTTTAATAACTCTTGTTTCATTCTGTCTCTCATCCAGCTTTAAATGATTTAAATATTTAAAGAAGACTCACCGCTCAGACTTGCTTGACTTTTATCACAGACACTTACACCTTTGTTTTCTCTTTGGAGCTGAGGGCAGTCAGAATGTTATTATAGTCCCCAAAGAGTGTCTTGGAGCATATGGCATGGTATAGTAAATTAGTTGGCACAGTTACTTTTGTCGTCGCCTAGAACGAAGTATTCACTGAGAGCAAGACTCATGGCGAAAGCGGAGGCCATACATTCATGTTCTCTTGTCAGTTCAGGCTTAGCTCTTGATATGGCAGAGTTCCTGATGTACCACCAGCAGTAACCAACCTGGAGCCTACATGTGGTACCACAACTTCTAGGGAGCGGTCACGTCCCTGATGACAGGATGCTTAAATTGACCCCTTCTATCACAAAGAGAGCACCATTTGTTCTCACAGTCTAGGCCACTGACCTCTGGAGAGAGGGAAATTTATCTCAGGAAAGTTCCTGGGCATATATATATATTGAGCTAGCATTTGTTTGGAAGCCCAGGCTGACAATACCATTTCACATTGTTCAGTGTTCACTATGTAAAGTTACTAAGGATCTTGGGGTCAGAATAAACCTCTATCCTGAATGAACTTGTGGTTGCTGTGGGGAGGATGGGGTGGTGGGGTGGTGGGATAGTTAGGGAGTTTGGGATGGACATGTACACACTGCTATATTTAAAATGGATAACCGACAAGGACCTACTGTAAAGCAAAAGATAAATAAATGAATAAACCTTTCTCTTCTCCACTGTATCTGCTGTCTTTGCCTTGGGACATGTTCTCTTTTAAGACAAATAATAGTAGCATTTGGTGGACTTTCATGGTGTCATGATGGCAAGCCATTTTTAGATTTTCTAGGTCAAGTGAAAGCTGCTTTGGCTTTAACACAAAAAAGTATATTTCTGTGTTAACATGTTTAAATGGGAATTTACCAAAAGTATGTACATGTTTTGCTTTCTCACTTAGCTAACTCACTGCTAATTGAACATCTAGGATGCAATTCAAATCGCTAGTCCTTTCTATACCTCCTCTAAAACAAATTCATCTTGCTATACATACAAATATATTTTCAAAGGTCTGGTCCCCCTTTAATCATCAAAGCTAAATGATCTTGATTTTTTCTTTTATCTGGCACCAAATTAATTCTAAAAGCTGTATGTTAATATTAATATTGCTTCACTGTAGATCAATAGCTTTTATTACCTTTGAATCAAACATTTCCATTTTATGACAAAACTTCACAGTACAATTCAGAAAATCCAGGCTGATAAATTTAGGTAAAGATTTAAATGGAAGTGTTTTATCTTTTAATCATTCAACCAAGCTCTAGTTCAGGAGTATAATCTGCTTAAGCTGCAGGAGTCCTCACATCAACAGGAATCAAATGAAAGGAAGGGTTATGACATTTTTTTGTCATTTTCACCAGTAATGCTCCTTGATGGATTGCTGGGATTCACGGGGCTGGGAAGAGTTACTGCCTACCAACCATTCAGTCAAATCCAGTACACTTTAGTGCAATTCCAATNTAGAAGCCCCTCTCACACATGATTTGGACGTTTGATGTCTAGTATCTATAACATTCTGTGACAATTCCATATGTGAGTAACTAAAAATATATGACAATATGAACAACTTTGTTTAAAGTTTCCTTTTTCTTTTTTTATGGATAAATATATCTCCCTCCGAAGGAAATGAGTTACATAAACAGGACTTCTAATAGAAAGGTTAAATTACCTAATAGAAACATTATTTAATTAGTGTTTTAAAATACTTGAAAACACTCATTGACTATACTGACATTGGTGAAGGAATTTAAAATCATACTAGTTAAGTGATCAAAGTAGTTGTTTTAGACTTGGACATTTTAGGAATTCTGTTCATATGTTGCATTATTTACTTAAATATCAGTTAGGGATAGCTTTGCATCCATGATTATGGGCCAAAAAAATATCACTTTGAGTACCAAAAATCCACCAAAAAAAAAAAGAAAACTGAGCAAACTATTCCATTTACTCTAATCATCAGCTTGTTTATTTTTTGTTTGTTTGAGTGATATAGTATTTTTAGTGCACCTTTATAACAAAAAACAAAGCAAATCTCCATTTTATTAAAAATCTTTTTTCCTTTTTTAAAATTGATACAGAGATTTTCCTTACAGGCTTTATCTCACACATGCCTCAGTTCAGTTCAGTCACTCAGTCGTGTCTGACTCTTTGTGAACGGACTGCAGCACATCAGGCCTTCCTGTTCATCACCAAATCCTGGAGCCTGCTCAAACTCATGTCCATCGCGTCAGTGATGCCATCCAACCATCTCATCTTCTGTCGTCCCCTTCTCCTCCTGCCCCTAATCCCTCCCAGCATCAGGGTCTTTTCCAATGAGTCAGCTCTTCGCATCAAGTGGCCAAAGTATTGGAGTTTCAGCTTCAGCATCAGTCCTTCCAAAGAACACCCAAGACTGATCTACTTAGGATGGACTGATTGGACCTCCTTGCCGCCCAAGGGACTCTCAAGAGTCTTCTCCAACACCATAGTTCAAAAGCACCAGTTCTTGGGCACTCAGCTTTCTTTATGGTCCAACTCTTATATCCATACATGACTACTGGAAAAACATAGCTTTGACTAGATGGACCTTTGTTGGCAAAGTAATGGCTCTGCTTTTTAATATTCTAGCCTCCCCCATTATCAAATCCTCCACCAGAGTGGTATATTTGTTATAATTGATAAACACACATTTATACATCACCATCACCAAAAATCCATAATTGGCATCAAAGTCTTAGCGTTGTACATTCTGTGGTTTCGGACAAATGTATAATGACACAAACCATCATTTTGTATCATAGAGTAGCTTCACTGTTTTAAATTTCCTCTGTGCTCTCTCTGTTCTTTCCTCCCTCCTCCCTAACTCTTGGAATCTTATTTATTTTAATTGAATTTTTTATTTTGAGACCATTATAAATTCTCATGAATTTGTAAGGAAAAATAGAGAGAGATCCCTTGTATCTTTTGCCCTGGTCTTTCCATGATAACAACTTGCAAAACCGTGGTACCATATCATAAGCACCGTATTGACACTGATATAGTAAAATTATCTACATGTCAGTCACCACCAAAAGACTATCTTATGTTATTTTCTATAAGCACACTCACTGTCCTCCCATCTCTACTCCTTCTTTAACCCCTGAAACCAGCTCATCTATTCTTAATTTCTACAGATTTGTCATTTCAAGACTAGTCTATACATGGAATCATACACTATGCAAGCATTTGGAATTGGCTTTCTCTCATTCACCCTAANTATAAGCACACTCACTGTCCTCCCATCTCTACTCCTTCTTTAACCCCTGAAACCAGCTCATCTATTCTTAATTTCTACAGATTTGTCATTTCAAGACTAGTCTATACATGGAATCATACACTATGCAAGCATTTGGAATTGGCTTTCTCTCATTCACCCTAATTCTCTGGAGATTCATACAGGTTTTCGTGTGTATCAATAGCTTATTTCTTTTTCTTGTTCTTATTCCATAGCATGAATGTGCCACAATTTAACATTTGCCCATCACTGAAGGACATCTGGGTTGTTTTGATTTTTTTTTTTGGCTATTATGAATAAAAATGCTATATACATCTTTGGATAGGATTTCTTGTAAACATGTTACTGAGTGCAAGCACATACTGTTTTATTACAGCCAGCCAATACATTGAGAGATGAGGCCTTGGGGCAAAGAATAGCAACTTTATTCAAATAGCCAGAATGTGGAGAAGATGACAGACTAGCGTCTGAAAGAATCATCTTACCAGAGTTAGAATTCAGGCTTCTTTTAAACTGAAAGGGGAGGAGGTAAAACTGGTTGCTGCAAACTTCTTGATACCTGTCAGACCCTAGAGGGGATGTGATAATCCTTCATTCTTGCAGCTGTCCACATAGCTCTAATCACGATGTTCCCATAAGCCTCCAACAAAACAAACATTATTCTCAATTCTTCAACTTTTTATACCTATATGAATGAAAAGTTATACCTTTAAAAGTCAAGCTTGGGAGGTAGAGCCTTAAGAATCAGGTTTATTTCAGGCTTTAGGTAACTTTTACAAAAGGTGCAGAGTCAGCATGACTCAGCATAGACAACAGAGCACAAGGGTTAGAACTGAAGGAAAAGATCCAATATGGAGTCAGGTTTGTTCTTCTCTGTTACAAACATGTCTTTGTTTCTCTGGTACAAAGCCCAGGAGTACAGTTGCTGAATCATATACTAGTAGTATGTCATTTATTTCTTTAAAGAAACAACCAGCTGTTTTCCAAAGGGGCTGTACAATTTTACATCTCTACTTGTGTCGTTTTGCATCCCTTTCAGTAACAGAGGCGTGACCTGGTTTCTTCACGTTTTACTAGCGTTTAGAGTTGTCACTGTTTTTAATGTTAGTTATTCTGATTTGTAAGGATACCTTTTTATACTTTTAACTAGCTTTTGCCTAATAGCTAATGATGTTGAAAATTGTTCTGTGTGCTTATGTCAGATCTGAATTCTCTTGGGAGATAAATTTATTTTGCTCTTTTCTAGTTAGATATTTTTTTTTATTCATTTTTTTTTTCTGTTAAGTTTTTAGGGAAATATATAAAATATATTCTAGCTACTAGTGCTTTGTCAGATAGGTGGTTTGCAAATACCTTCTCCCATCTCTAGCTAGTCTTGTCATACTCTGATCAGAATCTTTCACAGAATAAACAGTTTAAATGATGATCAAGTCCAATTTACCATTTTATTTTTTCTTATATGAGTTTTGTTCTTTGTGACCTATGCTTCTTTCTGAAAACAAGCATATTGGATAATTAATCATTTTACTAAAGGTAGAAGTCTCTGGTGTAGTGTATCTTGGAAGAAAGCAGAGAAAAATAGCCTAAACTCTGTATGTGTTTCTTTCTTACTCTAAAAACATAAAGAATCTATTGAGCTTTAGTAAATGAATCAATTGTCTATTCATATAGGTTATAAAACCTTAAATTTGTATTGATAAATTTGCATTATAAAAGTCAAAGTTATGTGAGAGCATTATGAAGAGTGTTACCCAGAGTTTCTTTTTATTTTGTGTATCTGTCGTTTTGTCAAATTTTTGATACATTGACCTTTTGCACTGTTCACATTTTCTTGATGGGAAGGTCTTTCCATATGCCACTTTGCTGCAGTTGAGTCTTATTGGATAAATGTTTTAAAATAAACAATTTGACCATGTAAGCAATGCTAACCATGTGTACTCAAGAATAAGTATCAATCAAAGCTGAAGAGCAGAGAGGGTATATAATGTAGCAACATTTCTTTCTATTTATGTCATAAAATCTCTGCTAATTCACAGATTCTGAGAATATTTCTATTGGCATGAAATTGCCATACTATATTTGTTTATTTTTGCTACGTAATCACTGTCTATCTTTATAGATGATGCTCAGTTGTGTTGACTCCACAGCCATATGGAAAGTGATGTTACGTTGAAACTTTACCGTTCTAATCCTTGTTTAATTGCCTAGTTTATAGAGAAACCAGTTAGACCTAAAGACTAGTTATTAAGCACAGACCACTAGTTAGCTCAGTTAGTAGTAGGATTTGGTAAAACAGAAGGGAAGTTGGGAGCTAGTAACGGTGGAAATAGAGTAAATGTATTTAAGATTTTCTTGGAAAAGAATTGTCTTGGGGAGAAAGTTTTAATAGTTTGCATTGCTCCAATCCCGTACTTGCTAACATTTCTTTAATTATATTTCTTTCAACATGCTGCTGCTGCTAAGTCACTTCAGTCATGTCCAGCTCTGTGCGACCCCCATAGACAGCAGCCCACCAGGCTCCCCTGTCTCTGGGATTCTCCAGGCAAGAACACTGGAGTGGGTTGCCATTTCCTTCTCCAATGCATGAAAGTGAACAGTGAAAGTGAACTCACTTAGTCGTGTCTGACTCTCAGCGACCCCATGGACTGCAGCCTACCAGGCTCCTCTGTCCATGGGAGTCTCCAGGCAAGACTAGGGTAGCAGTGGCTTAAAAATGGGCACCCAGGTGTAGATACATTTTGACTTGCCAAACAGTAACACATTATCTTGGTAGAGATTCCAAAGAAAATACAACACAGGGACAGTAAATGCATGTCACACTACTTGCCATGCTTAATGGAAGGTACTTTTTTTTTTTTTTTATCAAAGCACTCTCCAACATTGAACCTTCAAAAGCCTTCTTATTATAGTATTCCCAGAAGACAAATTCAATTAACTGAATTTACTAGTTGACATAAACCTCTTGCTTTTGCTAAAAAAAAAACTAAAGATGAATTGAAAATTATAGTTTTGTAGACAAAGATCAACTTTAACCTCGATTTCTAACAAAGTTGAGGCTAAACCATCAGAAATAGAATCAGGAAGGTCACAGTAGAATCACTGTGAAGAATGAGCCTCAAAAATGGTACTGCCTTGGCTCCGGAGCAGCTAGGACTTGGTATGATGTGCTGCTAAGCTGCTAAGTCGCTTCAGTCGTGTCCGACTCTGTGAGACCCCATAGACGGCAGCCCACCAGGCTCCCCCATCCCTGGGATTCTCCAGGCAAGAATACTGGAGTGGGCTGCCATTTCCTTCTCCAGTGTATGAAAGTGAAAAGTGAAAGTGAAGTCACTTAGTTGTGTCCGACTCTTGGCGACCCCATGAACTGCAGCCTACCAGGCTCCTCTGTCCATGGGATTTTCCGGGCAAGAGTACTGGAGTGGGATGCCATTGGTATGATGTGAGCAAAGACCAAATTAGAAATAATAAAACAGAAATCCTGGGGCCAAGACCTGAGATGATATGAGCATTGGCTTTTAATCTTTATATTTAGACAGAGGCCATCAATATAGAAAACTTTAAAGATGCCAGAGTTATTTTTCTCTTAAAAGCAAGTTTTTTTTCTTTCTATTAATTTTTATTGCAGTATAGTTGCTTTACAATGTTGTGTTTCTACTGTACAACAGATTGAGTCAGCTCTATGTACACATATATGCCCTCCCTTCTGGACTGCCTTCCCGTTCAGGTCACCACAGCACATTAAGTAGAGTGCCCTGTCTCCACAGCGTGTTCTCCTTAATTTTTATTTTGTGCTGTTGTTTAGTTGCTAAGTTGCGTCTGACTCTTTCCCACTCCAAGGACTGTAGCCTGCCAGGCTCCTCTGTCCATGGGATTCTCCAGGCAGAAATACTGCAGTGGGTTGCATTTTCTTCTCCAGGGGATCTTCCCGACCCCGGGACTGAACCCACATCTCCTGCTTTGGCAGACAGATTCTCTACCACTGAGCCACCTGGGAAGCCCTATCTATTTTATACTTAGTATAAATAGCTCATGTGTCAATTCCGTCTCTCAATACCTCGCACCCCCATCTTTCCCTGTTCTTTCCCTATATTTCTCTCTTTGTGAAATCCAAAGGCCCCAGAGCTTTAGGAACTATTCTGACTTGCCATCCCGGCAACATCATTCTCTAACACCCAGGAGCTCTTGGATATTTGCTGGGACCCACAGATTGGTGGCACAGCTGGGACTCCAGAACATTTTCTGGGATATGCAGAGGGCAGTCTCCCAGAAACAGTGGTCCCATCTGGTAGGAGCCTTCTTCATGGGACCTCTTTAACTCCCTCTTATAATCTTCACATGATGAAATAAAAACATGGTTTGGAGAGATAAGAGATAGAAAACTTTTTTAGTATATATGTTTAGTACTATGTTTTGTATATATTTAGTGTTTGCTTTGATTAAACTCAAAAGCATTTGAACAAAACATGGCATAATTCCTACCCTTTGGATGGCCACAACACCAGAGTCATGTTCTCAGTTTATAGTTGGATACAAATATATGTGATAGTAGCTAGGTGCTCTTTCATTACCGCTTTTTAAAATGAAACTAGTTATTTTCCAGTTGGCTCGTTTCACGAGTGATACCTCTCTCTAGACAAATTCTGGCTGTGATCATCAGTCAGAAACACAGAAGTACTATAATTTTATATAATCCTTTCTCACCCTCTCCAGCCCCACCCCACATCCCCTTCTCATTTTTTTTTTCCTTTCGGGCATAAAGCAATTACTTCAACTCCATCCATCCACCTAATTTGATCAGCACAGGACAAGGGGGAAAATAAAATTTTAATTTGGCTAGTAAGATTAGTACCCTTCCTACCTATTAGTAGGGATAGAAGGGGAATATTGTCATCAAGATTAAATTTACTGCTGTGTGAGTGTGTGTGTGTGTATTTGTAGGGGTGTGTGTGTGTAGATTTGTAGGTGTGTGTGTGGATTTGTAAGTGTGTGTGTGTGTGTGTGTGTGGATTTGTAAGTGTATGTGTTGTGTGTACTTTTGTAAAGTTGAGTTACTTTCAACAGTGTCAGTTTATTTCAAAGAAATGAGTAATGTGTGATTGGTAAGAGGTGAAAATTCTTTTCCAGAAGCAACTTTAGTTATTGGAACCAAACTATATTCTACTTCAGCTCACTGTCATGAATCAAACATGATTTGAAAAAAGTGATTTAAAACATTTCTGGTGGGAACAGGTGGGTTAACTCTGATCCTTATGCTGGGACATTGCCTAGGTGCCATCAACATAGTCTTCTCACTCGACAACAAATTACAACAGTTGCCATTTTGGGTTTTCCAATTAATTCAAAAGTCTTTTCTAAAATAAAAGTGTTTCTTTCCAATCACTGCCTTTCAAATATTTGATAAAATTCCTGTGAATAAGCAGAATTTAAATAAAGTCAGATAGTGTGAAGACTGCCTGAACAAAACAGTTATTTACAGAGTGCCATGAGTTTAAACTGGGACTCTTACAAATCAAACTTCTTATAGTTGAGGTGGCTAATATTCCACACATTCCTTTCCATGACATGAAATTGTCTTATTATAGACATTTATCTTCACAAAAATTGGTGGAGGTGAAGGTGTTATAAAATTAGCAAGTTAGAATTAGATTTCTAGACAATTTTGGGAAATTAGTTTTACTGTTTTTTGCTTCTAATTGCTTAATTTACATATCATCTCAACTCTCATTCCATTCTCATGAGTTGGACTAGGAATGACAGCGTGCAGGAAATGAACCCTCCTTGGGCAAAACATTGGGAAATGTGAGTTCTCCTGCTTACTGTGGCATCAGCAGCCTTTGGAACAGTCACTTCAAAAACTTGAACCTTAGATTTCTTATCTGGACAACGTGAATATTGAATTTGATATCCTCTGAAGTCATTGAAGATTTTGATTCATTGCCTCCAAGAGTGAGATCAAGAGTTTGTTAATTTTTTTAAAGCTTCTGCCAAGTTCTTATCCATAGCTGAGTCTGGAACAACTGATGCAGAATTCTGATTTTTATATTTGACGATTTATGATTCAAGCTTTTGGAAAGTAAATGCTTATGTGGTAGACTCAATTGTGTGCCCCAAAATTTGTATGTTGAAAATCTAACTTCCCTTCTGACTGTGTTTGGAAATAAGCTCTGCAAAGGAGGTGATTAACATTCCCGCAATACTCTTAACTAGAGTATTCAGATTTTAGCATTTTCCCATCCTTTGCCCTATTCCCGTTCCAGGATCCAGCGCAGGCACCACATTGCGTTTAGCTGTCATGCCTCATGTATCCCTGCTGCTGCTGCTGCTGCTGCTAAGTCACTTCAGTCGTGCCCCATTCTGTGTGACCCCACAGACGGCAGCCCACCAGGCTCCCCCATCCCTGGGATTCTCCAGCTCCAATCTGACACCATTTTCTCAGTCTTTCCTGGTTATCTATCATACGATGCCCTCAAGAAATACTGGTCAAAAATTTTGTAGAACATCCCTCAATTTGGCTTCATCTGATGTTCTTTCAGGATTAGAGTGGACTTAATGGCTTTTAGAAAGAATACCAAAGAGAGGAAACGCTGTTCTCCTCACATCATATATCAGGAAGTTCATGACACCCACATGACTTATCATTGATAATGTTTATGTTTGTTAAGAGTGTCTGCCTGGTTTCTGCACTGTAATGTTACTTTTATCCCCCATTCCATATTGTTTATTAAAAATGCATAATTAAACAGTATACATTCAAAGGAAGAGCAATTAAGCTCCTCTTTCAGGAAAAAAGAGTAGCAATGAGCTTGCAGCTGTCTGGTAAAATTGCCACAATAATTAATAAGCAATTTGGGGCAGTTAGTCTCGGACTGGGCAAATATTGTTACGCTGTTACTTTTACCCAGTGATTTTAGCATTCATTCGTGGGTATTGTCTGAAGTCCTTTTAACTGGTGTTCTAATTGTAATCTTCTGTTTCTCTCATTGTTTTTATATTTATTATTGGAAAATAATACCTAAGGAAGATTTGTTCCTTCTCCTCTATTTACTTCTATAATTGCTTATTTATATCAGTAATGTATTTGTTGACACATTTTATTCTTTGAACTTCCCCAGTGGCTCCATTGTAAAGAGTCCACTTGCAATGCAAGAGACACAGCTTTGATCCCTGGGTCGGGAAGATCCCCTGGAGAAGGAAATGGCAACCCACTCCAGTATTCTTGCCTGGAAAATCGCATGGACAGAGGAGCCTGGCAGGCTACAGTCCATGGGATTACAAAAGAATTGGAGACAACTTAGTAACTAAATAACAGCAACATTTTATTCTTTGAGTTTTATTACAAGACTCCTTTTATTAGGCAACAGGACTTAGGATGGAGCACCAAATGGATTCTTCCTCAGAGTTTCCAAAAGGGACCAGCCTTGCTGACAACTTGATTTAGGATGTCTGGACTACAGAGGTGTGAGATAATAAATTCCTGTTGCTTTTAGCCACCAAGTGTATAATTTACTATGGCAGTCCTAGGAAACTAATATAGTAATTAGAATATACACTGAATTGGGTGAATTAGATAAGATGATATTAAATCTTATGTAAGAATAAATTACCAAGAACNTGGACTACAGAGGTGTGAGATAATAAATTCCTGTTGCTTTTAGCCACCAAGTGTATAATTTACTATGGCAGTCCTAGGAAACTAATATAGTAATTAGAATATACACTGAATTGGGTGAATTAGATAAGATGATATTAAATCTTATGTAAGAATAAATTACCAAGAACAACAAATAATATTATGAAAAAGCAGTATAATAAAGCACCACATGCCTTATCAGATGGTAGAAAGTATTATAAAGTACTTGCCATTAAATAATTACAAAATAATTATGACTGTGACTCAGGTATTTTTCAAAGTACATAAATTTGAAATAGACCCAGAATATATGAAAAGTTAATATATAACCCAGATCCTAATTGGGTTCAGAGACCAAAGGCAAATTAATTCACAACTAGTACTGGTGCACTCATCTCACATGCTAGTAAAGTAATGCTCAAAATTCTCCAAGCCAGGTTCAGCAATACATGAACTGTGGACTTCCAGATGTTCAAGCTGGTTTTAGAAAAGGCACAGGAACCAGAGATCAAATTGCCAGCATCCACTGGATCATCGAAAAAGCAAGAGAGTTAANGGGGGGGGGAACCCCAAAGAAAGAATTAATTTGATTACATAAAAATGTTTAAATTGCTGGCACAAAATGCCAAAAAGCTACCAGGAAAATATAAAGAGCTATTTATTTCAGATAAGAAAATTTTAAAATTCTTAATATTTAAGGAGTCAAACTGAACATGAAAAACACTGAGAAATAGATAAGCCAAGAAATAGATTAATCATTATGAAATTTCTGAATTTTCTGAAAAGAAGAAATATCTAAATAAATATTCAAATTTACTATAAATCAGAATAATAAATATTATAACTGCAAAGTTATTACTTGTCACCTTTCTAATTAGCAAAGTTTAAAAACTATATTGGTGAGAGCACAGCATGAAAAACACTACATTATTCTGCTGATGAAAGTGTAAATTAGTAGATATTTTTGGAAAAATATTTGACAATCCATTTTAAGTAATATAAAATATTAATATTCAGTGATCAAAAGATTCTAAGTTTAAAAATACATCTTAAGAAAATTTAAAGAAAAGTATGAATACAGAAATCAATGAATTATATAACATTTTGGATAATTATAAACAAAAATGTCAGCATTAACTTAGTGGTAAGGAAATAATTTGTATCCAACAGTAGAATTGGATGTGGTATGATCCATAGCAATAGGTTACTGTTTTGAATGACATTAAAATATGTTTATGATAAAATTATAAGCATGTAAATAAGGTAAAATCCTGTATATTATTTTGATTTTATTTACAGATTATTTAACATTACTGAAAACAAAGATGCTACAGTATCATTAGAGCTAGAAATGGAATGTTCTGTTGTATAAACTTGTAAATATTCTGTTTCTTCATAATGAACATTTATTGATTTTATGAAAGTCCAAGTTAAAAGTTAGTTGCATAGTTGTGTTTGACTGTTTGGGATCCCATGGATCGTAGCCTGCCCGACTCCTCTGTTCATAAAATTCTCCAGGCAAGGGAGTACTGGAGTGGGTTTTAATTTCCAAAAGTAAAGAATAACTGCTTGGATATGTGTTTGATTTTGATGATATTTACTTGTGTTAATGTCATTTTGAAATAACCAGGGTAGATTGATGTAACTATTATTAGTTTCTGAGTTTAATAATTCAGTATATATTGGATATAACTGCACCTAGAATTCCCAGGTCAAATTTCATGTTCTTTTCCCTCTCCTACACTCATCTATGTGTTGGTTGAATAAGAAATGGATCTTTTGTATGTCTTATGTGGTAATTGACATCTTTATTCTGATATGTTTGTCTGTTTTTGGTTATAAATTAAATCACTGCTCCTAAGAGTTAGGGGAAGAATTTCTTCTGAAAAATTGAGTCTTTCAAGCAGGAGGTAAGTTGTTGTTGTTGTTGTTTTTTTAATAAGTTCTTGCCTTATTAATGAAGAAACTGATCAGTTCTTTTACACTAGGTAAACACAGATATTGGATGCTATTTATAAATAAGAATTCAGAACTGTTCAAGTTCAAAGCAACTTTATGTAACTTTAAAAATTAATTACTTAGTTAATGGGACCTTGGTCAAAGGCCACGATGCTATAGATAAAAAGAGAATGTCTTTAAATTGGTGAATTATACCTTAGTAAAGCTTTTCAAAACAAAATGTGTAGCTTTTTAACCAGGACAAGGAAACTTAATTTGACAGNATTGGATATAACTGCACCTAGAATTCCCAGGTCAAATTTCATGTTCTTTTCCCTCTCCTACACTCATCTGTGTGTTGATTGAATAAGAAATGGATCTTTTGTATGTCTTATGTGATAATTGACATCTTTATTCTGATGTGTTTGTCTGTTTTTGGTTATAGATTAAATCACTGCTCCTAATAATTAGGGGAAGAATTTCTTCTGAAAAAATGGAGTCTTTCAAGCAGGAGGTAAGTTGTGTTTTTTTTTTAAATAAGTTCTTGCCTTATTAATGAAGAAACTGATCAGTTCTTTTACACTCGGTAAACCCAGATATTTGATGCTATTTATAAATAAGAATTCAGAACTGTTCAAGCTCAAAGCAACTTTATGTAACTTTAAAAATTAATTACTTAGGTAATGGGACCTTGGTCAAGGGCCACAATGCTGTAGATAAAAAGAGAATGTCTTTAAATGGGTGAATTATATGGTGTGTGAATTACATCTCAATAAAGCTTTTCAAAACAAAATATGTAACTTTTTAACCAGGACAAGGAAACTTAATTTGACAATGGAAATAAAGAAAAATATTATATAGAAAACATGAAAAAATGATGGCAGAAATAAATTTTAGTATTGCATAAGTGGAAACACTTAAAAGCAATATTTCTCAGATTAAACTTGAAAATGTGGTAGTATGTTCTCTACAAAATTTTACTTAAAAATACATGAATAAAGGTTGAAGACTAACTCAAAAGAATGTATGAAGCCAATATGGTAGAGGAGAATATGCTATAAATGTTACATCTCTCAAAATTAAGAACCAAAAATATAATAAGAGGCAAGAAATGAATAAAGTGCAAAACTAAAACATTTTTAGAAAAAACAGGAGAAAATGTAGATCTGGTTACACATTTTTAGATGTAACATCAGAAGTATGAGCCATGAAACAAAAGTTGATAAGATGGACTTATTAAAAGTTTTTTTTTAAAAATTTGCTTTGTAAAAGACCAGGTTAAGTGAATGAGAAGGCAAGGAAAAGGTGAAAATAATTGCAGCGTCCTCATATCTTATAAAGGACTTGTATCCAAAATATGCAAAGAACTTTTAGAATTCAGCAATAAGAAACAATCCAGGTTAAAAATGGGCGTAACTGATTGTTCACCCAAGAAGATAAACAAATTATAAACAAGTGCATGAAAAGATGTTCAGCATCTTGTATCGCTGTTGTTGTTCAGTCAGTAAGTTGTGTCTGACTCTTTGGTGGCCCCATGGACTGTCGACACAGGCTCCTCTGTCTGTGGGATTTCCTAGGTAAGAATACTGGAGTGGGTTGCCATATCCTACTCCAGGTGATCTTCCTGACCCAGGGCTTGAACCTGTGTCTTGTGCATTGGTAGGTGGATTCTTTACCCCTGAGCCACCGGAAAAGTGGCCTTGAGTCCTTAGGGTTTTGCGAATTAAAGCAACAGTGAAATATAACTAAAAACTATTACATTGGTACCAAAAAAAAAAAATCCTGCTAATATAAATTGCTGGCATGCATGTAGGTCAGTAGGAACTCTGTTCATTGCTGATGAGAATGGAAATTGGTACAGCTACTTTGAAAGGTAGATTGACTGTTTCTATTTGTCTGCTTAATTTCTTAAATGTTTATTTATTTATTCTTGGTTGTGCTGGGTCTCCATGGCTGCGTGGGCTTTTATCTAGCTGTGGTGAGCTGGGGCTACTCCATAGCGTGGTATGCCAGCTTCTCATTGCAGTGGCTTCCCTTGTGGCGGAGTTCAGGCTGTAG
Organism: Neotragus moschatus; assembly: GCA_006410615.1. Lineage (NCBI taxonomy): Eukaryota > Metazoa > Chordata > Mammalia > Artiodactyla > Bovidae > Neotragus > Neotragus moschatus. Next base: position 636,552 of record SJYA01003037.1, read on the forward strand.
GGTGCACAGACTTCAGTGCTTGAGGGATGTGGACTCAATAGTTGCAGTTCCTTGGGCCCTGGAGCACGAACTCAGCAGTTGGGGCACACAGGCCTAGTTACGCAGCAGCAAGTGGGATCTTCCCATATCAGAGATCCTCTGCTGCTATAGCTGGGTTCTTAACCACTGAGCCACCAGGGAACCCATTTGACTACTGCTTACAGAGATAAACATACTTTTCCTTATGAGTCAGTAACCACTCATCTAGATATTTACAGAATTGACTTGAAAATGTATACTCACACAAAGCTCTGTACGCTTATAGCAGCTGTATTTTGTATTTTCTTGTCTGCGCTGTGTGGCATGTAGGATCTTAGTTCCCCCATCTGGGATTGAACCCAAGCCCCCTGCAGCGGAAGCACAGATTCTTAACCGCTGGACCACCAGGGGAGTCCGTGGCAACTTTATTCATAGTTGAAAAGAATCTGGACACAACCAGGATGTGCTTCAGTAGATGGAATTAATAAACAAACGTTGGGTCATCCATAGCACAGTATTCAGGAATGAAAAGAAATTAGGCATCCCACCATCAATAGCCATCAAAGAATATTAAATATATATTGTATCATTTAAAAAACGAAGCCTTGAATGAAGTTAACGGACAGATGACAGTATATGCTGTATATAGTATAATGTTCTACAAATCAACATGAAGAAAGGCACCTCAATAGAGTAACTGGTCAAAATAGGAAAATATATGATGAGGCAGTTCATATAAAAGTAAACCCAAAAGGCTACCATGTTTACAAATATCCAATTTCATTAACTATAAGAAAAATGTAAATGAAACCAACTGTGAAAAATTGCTTTATGCTGAGAAGTGTGATGCTCTCTAGAGCAGGCAGTGACGCATGGCTGCAGGAGCTCCTCTCTACTGCCAGTGAGAATGTACGCTGTTACCTCCATCAAACAATGTGGGAGGGCAGGCTAGTAGTTTTTACTGAAGTAGATATACACGGTACCAGCCATCCAGTACTGTCTTCCACTCCTGTATGAGCCTTATGGAGATTTTTCATAGATACACGAAGAGACATGTGTGAGGATGTTCCTCACGGTCTTATTCAGAGTGCCGTGCATCTAGAAAAGGAAACTTGGCCATCCAGCACAGGAAAAGCGTCCGTATAAAGTGCAGTGAATGCAAACAAGGGTACTAAGCACCTGTTCGAAGAACCAGAGTAGAGATAGCCGCGTGACAGATCTTAAAAGTCAAGGGCTGGGTAAGAAAAAATAAGAAACAGAATACCATTAGATAAATGAAATTTTCATGCGCACAAAATAACAATGCTTAGTTTGCAAGAATGCATAATTCATACTGTCTTGGTTTGAGAACCTAACAAGGCAGAGCCAGAAGCAAGTTGTCAGTCCTAACTATTTATTGGAAGGCACAAGTCCAGGGAAAACAGAAGCGAGGTGGCGAAGGATAAGGATAAGGTGTCTAAGGATAAGGATAAGGTGTTACTGTTGTGGCCACTGCTTTATGGTGAGCTATGAAAACAGCTTGTCTCTCCTGTGTCCTCTGCACGTGCTTGGCCAAGCGAGATATTTCTGGACGGCCTCTATGGAATAATGCCTTAGAAAAGTCAACCGAAGGTTGGAATAAAGAGGGAATTTGTTGATCTCGTCTCCTGTCTCCATTGGTCAAAATGCTTCACAGGGAAATCATTCCGTTTCAATTTAAGGTTGAGAAAGGTAGTTGGCTCTTTGGGTGGCATGTTGTGGGGTGGTGGGGGAATTTAAAAATCCCAGGCTTCAGAGGAAGGATGCATATGGGCACTCATGGGCTCCTGGCTCCAGCCACGGCCGAGGTAGAGCAAATGGGCAAGACTCAAGAAAACTGATCGTGAGGAGACGTGTGTCATGTACGACACACATGTAGTAAAAAAGGTGCACGTGAAGCATGTTAAAATGCCTGTCTCTGCTGGGAGAACAGAAAAGAGAGATGGGGATAAAAGCGAATAAATAAAACAAGAGAGCACTTGCTGGGTGTAAGGATGACAATGGGTCATGAACCAGAGTTTAATTAACTTCACTTCTTTACCTAAATTCAAAAAGAAAAGGTGACGGAGAAAGTTCAGAATTTATCATAACATCAGCAAATAAGCGGAGCGTGCACGAATGTTCAGTCATGTCCGACTCTGCCACCCCACAGACTGTAGTCAGCCAGGCTCCTCTGTCTGTGGGATTCTCCAGGCAAGAATACTGGAGTGGGTAGATATTTCCTCCTCCAGGGGATCTTCTTGATTCATGGATGGAACCTGCATTTCCTGCATTGGCAGGTAGATTTTTTTTTTTTTTCAACCATTGAGCCATCTGGGAAGCCCAAATAAGTGGAACATGAGATCCTAAATCTCTTTACCTGTTCAATTATTGGACAAGCACAAGATTGGGTATTGTGGTTGAAGATAAGCCGTTTTCCCCCCTTTTTAATGGAGAAAACTAAATCAATATTGATTTTGTTTAATTAAAGCTGTGAATAAAAATGGGATAAAAGTAACATTTCCCATATTACAAATATTATCAAGAGTACTGAGAAGGGCCAAGCATGATTTGTGTGTATCCATAAATCCAAATGGAGAGAAATTATTTGCTGATGCCTTGCCAAATGTGGAGCTTCCCAGGTGGCTCAGTGGTAAAGAATCTACCTGCCAATGCAAGAGACACAAGAGACATGGGTTTAATCCCTGGGTCGGGATCCCCTGTGTTTAATTTAGAAAAGTACTGTTTATTAAGTATAAATCCCGGAGGTCTTGAGTCAGCAAAATGCTATCTCTGTGAAAGAGAAATGCTGAATATTTGAGGAAACAGTACCTGTGTCCCTTTCAAATTCCCTTGTTGAAGCCCTAACTCCCAGTGTGATGGTATCAGGAGGTGGGGCCCTTGGGAGGTGATTAGATTTGGATGAGACCATGAGGGTGGGGCTTCCCAGGATGGTACTAGTGCCTTTCTAAGAAGAGAAAGACACAGATATTTCTCTCTCTGCCAAGTGAGGATACTGTGAGACGTTTTGTCTGCCAGCCAGGAAGAAAGCCTCGTCAAGAACTGAATCTTCTAGTACCTCGATTTGGACTTCTCAGAACTGTGAAACATAAATTCCTGCTGTTTAAGCCTCCCAGTCTGTACTTTGTTATGGCAGCCTGAGGAGCAGACTAAGACAGTGTGTTAGGTCCCTTTCCCTGGGAATTACAGAAACAACTCAAACAAGCTTAGTTCTATGAGAAGAGAATAGACACTTACTTCATTCCTTACAAATTAAGAGGTGCAGTTAGTCTCGTTGCTGAACTGAATCCGTAATCTCAAGCAGTATCAGGAATTTAGTGTCCGGCTTCATGTTCTCTTCCTTTTTTCCACTGTCTTGTCACAGCTTCTGTCGTGTTGACTCTCTCTCCAGTTTTTCTTTGCTAGCACTCTGAACTTCTAACTGTACAACAGCACAGCATAAAAGTTGAAAGAGAGAGCTGCGGCTCTGTCTTAAGTTCAGGAAATTCCAGAGAAGAGCTCTGAGTGATCAGAATCTCAGCTTTGTAGCCACAGAGTGGGGCTTGAGGCATGTCAGATCGAAATGGAATGAGTGAGGAGGGAAAGCAAGTCTTCAGATGAAGATTAGGACAATATAACCAGGAGGCAGAAATAAAAGTTGGTCAGAAGTTTAAAGAAAGGAAATTAAGATTTACTAGTGTTTGCAAATACTTAACAAATATTAATTTGGGGGATTTTTAAAATAAAGTTCCAGGGATTTCTTGAGAAGTCTCCAAATCATATCGTAATTAAAGATATATGTTATAATTCCCATAACATATATCTTTAATAATAATAAATGATTATAATACTAAAAAATTAATCATTTTTCTGTGATAGAAATCTATGTTAGAAAGTTTTGGAGTTTTTCTATTAAAATATACAGTATTAACAGATGCACGATTTGTTATCAACAAATATTTTGTTGAGATTATAAATGTCAATATCACGATCAGTATCTGATTAGTATATTTTGTGATAGATCGGGAGATGATTATAAAATGCCTACTAGAAGTCATTTTACAAATTGTAAATTAACATCACAAAAATTTATCACGCTCAAAATGAAGTTTTAAAACGTCCAAAACATTGATTGCCATATCCTTTAGTTTTGATCTTGACAAAAATTCTAGATGTACAAAAATGCCTTCCAGTTTGCAGTAAAATTGCTTGAAATATCAAGTGTCTAAAACACACTTATTCTGGGCATTTGAATACAAATTGTTTTATATAAGCTCTTTTTTGCTTGTTTTTGTTTAATGATTAAGGTAAGTATTTTGTGTGCTTGCCCTGATTTTGATATTGATATCGCTTTTTGCTAATTCGTATTTGAGATCAAATTTTCATCTTACGTGCACATCTTTTCTTTGCATTTCTTCTGCTAGTGGGTTATAAAGAAGAATCCAATATAGCCAACACACAAAACTGAAGCATGCCAGAGGTCATTTTTACATGCTCTGCGAACACAGCAGCATTAATATATTTCCACAAAGATAACATCTCTACATATGGTCATGTGTCAAGGTAGTTAATTTAAGGTTTCTTTTGCACCCAAACTTGTTATTTCTTGGAATCCTATTTCTTGGATTAGTATGAAGTATCCTTTGAGTGTGAACTTGCTAATATGTATTTTATTTGCAAGAAATAATGCATTGCTCTTAGCAGCAGACAGGGTCTTAGTACACAAGAGTAACATACCAGGGGCTACAAGTGAGAGGGACTGAGAGGGACTGATTACATCATGAACACATTCCTTTCCTAAGCAGTTCTTATCCTGGTTTCCCAAAGTCTTGGTCATCAAACTCTACTTCTCCTGCAGCCTGTTTTTTCTTTTCTTTTTTTTTAAACTCTGCTTCAGCTTGACCTCTGTGGATTCTTTCAAAGCATGCACATTTCTGTGTTGATAGTTCAGCTTTAATTCTCTCAGGAGAATTATAATTTCCTATTTCCTTATTTCTCATTTCATTTATTCTCAGAACTCAGGATTAGGAAGAACATAAATTTTCTAAGAGGTGTTCCTAAGGGATCCCCATGTGAATACACTAAATATTTCTGAATCCTTTAAATACCTCATCTCAAAAAAAAAAATTTTTTTTTGATGTGATGTGATGTGATAACTTTTGACATTACCGAGGGAGACTGTGTTCACAAAACAAGCTCACAGCTGGTTGTTTATCCTTTCTATTCCACTAATAACCTGTCCCTTCAATCCCAGTTGCTATCACTGAGGGGAAGAGCTGCTCTTTAGGGCAACATATGCTCAAAAGGAAATTTTATTCAATGCATGGATCTCTTCATCCTAGAGATAAAATAACATCTATTTTATATTGTATATTTAAAACTGCTTTTGATAAAACAGCACACATTTAATCATTGACTTCTGTAAGATATGAAAATACAAGAAAAATGGATCTAAGAGCAAGTATAAAATTTTTAAAGTAATACAATATCTACTGTTGCTGTTGTGTGGTTTTTATTTAGTTGCTAAGTCATGTCTGACTCTTTGTGACCCCGTGGACAGTAGCTTGCCAGCCTCCTCTGTCTGTGGATTTCCCAGGCGAGGATACTGGAGGGTATTGCCATTTTCTTTTCCAGAGGATCTTCCTGGCCCAGAGGTTGAACCCATGTTTCCTGCTTGGTAGGCTGGTTCTTTACCACTGAACCACCTAGGAAGCTCAAAATATCTATTAGTATCTCCTTATCTTTTTTTTGTTTCTTCTTTTATTTTAGAGGATGCCACAATCTAAATGCTTGACTGAAACAGTTCTTCTAACTCATGATATTATTTAACATTGTTTTCAGTTATTTCAATCGGTCCTTTCTTCAAGCAATAATTAGTACAACGTTTGTTCTGCTGTTCAGCTAATCTGTGTTTTGTGCTTGATTTGTGTCTGGACTTCCAAATGGTACATGCTCTGTGATAATTTTCTTATCGGTTCAAAACAGATAGATGTTTTCAAAAGATCTTTCTCCTTTCCAAATTCAGATCTGGAGCTCTACAAACCAAAATCAGGATATGGTTACCTGCGTAACTATGATTCCATGCAGGATTCTCTTGCTTCTATATACTTGATTTTTTTTTCTTAATCAAATAGTTAATTCCTTTAAAAAAAAAATCATTTTTTGGAGAATGGGCATTCCCAATAGCCCAAATGCTTTACAGTTCTTATTCAGTAGTTTAACCTCTGTGCTTTCTTCCCTTGGAGTTAAATTGGTGTCCAGGACACCAACCAAAGACACACAATGCTACAGCAGAGTGAAAGGTCATATAATCAATCAACAAGCTGTTGGGAAAGGTCAGTGATATTACAATTATTAAAAAGTACATTTTCTTTGGGGATCAGAAATAAAGATCCTCAATGAAGAACTAATGAAGCTGAAGTTTGCTCTTCTCTGTTTACACATTCCAGGTACTCTCTGACCTTCAGAAATTGTACACTGTCTCAGATCCTACATGGCAATTTTAATTTTCTTGAATTGCAGCAGAGCTGTGCTCCTGTTCTGTTTGTCCGTATACTTAGATTTACTAAAATCGAATGTTTCAAATATGTCTTTCCCTTCTTTTGGTTCTGCACTTTCCAGGTGGTTATAAACACTTTTTAAAAATAAATGAAAACAAGTAAAGTGCTGAGCTTGGCTCTTAATCTCCTTTTTTTCTAGAGTTGTTATCTGAAATCAGTTACTAGCAGCTGGAAAGGTGCATAGAAATATGGGTCCAAAAGGACCAATGATTATCTCTATCTGCCTGAGAGAAGTTTTAGAGATTGAACTGAAGGATCTGGAGGAGTACTTGGCATATTTCAGCATTATTTTCCTTTGGTGTTTTTTGGACCATATATTTTAAGATTTTTATATCAAGCTTTAGAGAGTGTAATATATTTTTCCAACTGTTACAGCAAACATAATTTAAAATAAATAAAAACACTATGGAGTACAAGTTTGAAAATCCTGCATGTAAGTATTCAATATCATCATACTGATTAGCATTGTATACACAAAACCAGAAGAAATCTTCCTAGCTTACCAACTCAAAGAGGAAATTTTCCAGTAGATAGTTCATGAAGGTAGAACAGAATAGAAATAATTCTAGTATATATGTTCTGTAAAAGACAAGGCAACATAGTGAAAAGCACTTTTTAAATAGTGCTAAGTAATAGAGAAATCAAGTATTTTGAGCCCAGTTCTTCCCTACATATAACAGCAGCTGATGCTGCTAAGTCACTTCAGTCATGTCCGACTCTGTGACCCCATAGACGGCAGCCCACCAGGCTCCCCCGTCCCTGGGATTCTCCAGGCAAGAACACTGGAGTGGGTTGCCATTTCCTTCTCCAGTGCATGAAAGTGAAAAGTGAAAGTGAAGTCACTCAGTCGTGCCCGACTCTTAGCGACCCCATGAATTGCAGCCAACCAGGCTCCTCCGTCCATGGGATTTTCCAGGCAAGAGTATTGGATTGGGGTGCCATTGCCTTCTCCACATATAACAGCAGGGTATACCATATTTTTTTTTCTAAATTATCAGATTTTATGAGAACCACTTAAAGACACTGATCCTACAGAAATAGGGGGGAAAAGTTGGGGTAGACATGTACACACTGCTATATGTAAAATGGACAACCAACAAGGACCTACCGTGAAGCATAGGGAACTTTTCTCAATGTTATGAGGCTGGCTGGATGGGAGGGGGGTCTGGGGAAGAAGGGATAAATGTACGTGTTATGGATGAGTCCCTTTGCTGTCTACCTGAAACCATCACAACACTGTCAATCAGCTATACTCCAAAGCAAAATTGAAAAGTTAAAACAAATTAACAATAAAAATAAATTGAAGTGAACACTGCTATTGTTCCAGCTTGCTGATTGACAGCACAGGGAGGAGGGAACTTAGACTCTGTGGATTCCTTAAATTAAAAAAGCAGAGTTGAAAAATCCAATGAGACAAAAATACAGTAACAGGACAAAGTACCAGAGAAGAGACGACTACACAGATACAAAGCGAATAGGGTCCCTCTCACGTATGCAGCCAAATTCTAGGCAGCCCCGTCATGTANGAGTCGGACATGACTGAGTGACTGAACTGAACTGAACTGAGCTGAGGAATATTTCTCCAGAGAAGGCAATGGGAGCCAACTCCAGTACTCTTGCCTGGAGACTCCCATGGACAGAGGAGCCTGGTAAGCTGCAGCCCATGGGATCACTAAGAGTCGGACATGACTGAGTGACTTCACTTTCACTTTCCACTTTCATGCAATGGTGAAGGAAATGGCAACCCACTCCAGTGTTCTTGCCTGGAGAGTCCCAGTGATGGCGGAGCCTGGTGGGCTGCCATCTATGGGGTAGCACAGAGTCAGACATGACTGAAGCGACTTAGCAGCAGCAGCAGCAGGAATATTTCTCATTCATAATTAATCCCTGCCTTTGGTTTTTACACCTCTTGTACCAGTGCCATTCTTTCCTGCTAAATTTCTATTCTATCAGGCTTTGAAAGAACCCTCAGTTTATCTTCCTATTTCAGTACAACTAAATGACTAACTTCTCTGCAACCCGAAAAGTGTTTTCCTGTTACTCCTTTCCTCAAATGGATTTTTTGAATTAAAAAAAAGAAAATCAGGCCATAAGCCCTATTTGGATCTTGATGTATTATCATTTGGAGTTCATTAACTCATTGTCTACCACAGGGAAAGCATTTCAATAAATCAAGAAATAACAATTTGAGTAAGGGAGAAAACTAGAATTCTCTTCTGCAAGAGTAATTCATAGATACAATTACTTCTGGTTTGATAATTGTATTAGCCAGAAGTTTGCTAACTTCCATAATAAACAGTCCTAACATCTCAGTGGCTTAATAAAAAACAAATTGGCTCACTCAAAAAGGACAGTGGAGATGCCTGTGTTTGAGGCAATCTCCTTGGAATTTCTGTTCTAAATGTGGGAGATCTAGAATCCAGGCTGTCTTCCATCTCATGCAATCCCAACCCTTCAAAACCTTGAGAACGTCTTCTGTATCCTCTGCATTTGATTGATTGATAGACAAAGAACAGGGGAGCATCTTAAGGGTGAAATTGATTGTGGTCCTTCAGTGGCATTTGAACCTTTCTGAACATTCCATTAGCACTAACTAGTTCCTGGCTCCAAATGATGCAAGTGGTAGAAAGTCTGTCTTCCTGCATGCCCATAGCATTCATGAACAATGTCTCTGTCACAATTACATTTCATTTTTCATCACTATTGGTATTCTGTCTTAGCTTTGTGGGCTGATACTTGGCTTCTACTTTTCCTGCTTCACTGATTAGCTGGGAGAACTTTAGGTTCTAGAGCCCTGTTGTTGTTATTTAGTCACTAAGTTATGTCCAGACTCTGCGATCCCATGCACTCACACTGTAGCCTGCCAGGCTCCTCTTTCCATGGGAGTTTCCAAGAAAGAGTACTGGAGTGGGTTGCCATTTCCTGCTCCATCTAGAACTCTATGAGTCCCAATTTTTCTTTTTTTTTTTTAAGGAATTGGAGACAGAAATAACAGTCTTAAAGAGAGGTTGTTGATGTATGACAGAGGCCATCATATTTTTGTAAAGTAATTATCCTCTAATTAATATAAATAATGAAATTGAGAAAAATAAAAAGAAATAAGGAAGAATTGTGAGGATCAAATATAGCAATGAGTAGGAAAGTGCTTCAGGTGCAAAAGCTTTGGATAAAAGTGGATTGCTACTAATACATATTGCCAGTTTGTTGATTTCTGTGAGGGAAGGAAAGTGGTGATTAAATAATGTCTCAAGACTCACAAACAAGCCGATCAGGTGGTCCATCCAGAGGTTAAGACTCCATGCTTCCAATTCAAGGGACACAGTTTTGATCCCTGGTCAGAGGACGATATCCCAAATGCCATGCAGTAAGGGCAAAAAAAAAAAAAAAAAA
>SJYA01003037.1:646629-793776 GCA_006410615.1 Neotragus moschatus
AAAAAAAAAAAAAAAAAGCCAGTCACCTTCTGATCAAAATATTAGAAGACTCTCTACCCTATCGCATACAATGACTCAATGCCGTGTACTGTAAGAATCTAATTTATACTCAAAAGTAAGAAGGCAGCAAGAAGTCATTAAATTAATTGGGAACAAGGAAATTATCTTCCATGTCTTTCCTTATATAATTCTATCATACATTGGATTGAATACCCTCAGCAGTTGTTTTGTCACTCAGTCATGTCCAACTCTTTGTGACCCCATGGACTGCAGCGCGCCAGGCTGTCCTGTCCTTCACCATCTCTCAGAGCTTGCTCAAAGTCATGTCCATTGAGTCGGTGATGCCATCCAACCATCTCATCCTCTGTCATCCCCTTTTCCTCCTGCCTTCAGTCTTTCCCAGCATCAGGGTCTTTTCCAATGAGTCAGTTCTTTGCATCAGGTGGCCAGAGTATTGGAGCTTCAGCTTTAGCATCAGTCCTTCCAATGGATATTCAGTGTTGATTTCCTTTAGGACTGACTGGTTTGATATCCTTACTGTCTAAGGGACTCTCAAGAGTCTTCTCCAATACCACAGTTTGAAAACATCAGTTCTTTGGTGCTCAGTCTTCTTTATGGTCCAACTCTCACATCTGTACATGACTACCGGAAAAACCATAGCTTTGACTATACGGACATGTGTCAGCAAAGTGATGTCTCTGGTTTTTACTACACTGTCTAGGTTTGTCATAACTTTTCTTCTAAAGAGCAACTGTTTTTAATTTTATGGCTGTAGTCACGATCCTCAGTGATTTTGGAGTCCAAGAAAATAAACTCTGTCTCTGTTTACAATTTTTCTTCATCTATTTGCCATGAAGTGATGGGACTGGATGCCATGATCTTCACTTTTTTTTTTTATCTTCACTTTTTGAATGTTGAGTTTTAAGCTAGGTTTTTCACTCTCTTCTTTCACTTTCATCATGACCCTCAGTAGAACAATATACCAACATGACACATTTCTAAATTTTAAAAATAATTGTCATCACCTTAGTTTTGTCTATTCCCTATCCTTCCCTTCTCTAGGGCAAAAAATATGGAGTGGTGGGAAGAACTAATAGGAAAGCATATTAGAGCTGTCTGTGATGAGTCTTTGTTCGCTCTAAGATTTTTAGTCCCTTCCAGTGATTTGTTTTTCAATTAATCTTTGTGTTGCATTATTTGAGGGTAAATAGTCAATCCTAGTTGGGCTTCCAGTGGCGCTAGTGTTAAAGAACTTACTTCCCAAAGAAGGAGACTTAAGAGATGTGAGCTTGACCCCTAGGTCAGGAAGATCCCCTGGAGGAGGGCATAGCAATCCAATCCTTTATTCTTGCCTGGGGAATCCCACGGACAGAGAGCCTGGTGGGCTATAGTCCATGGAGTTGCAGAGTCAGACGCGACTTAGTGACTGAGTACACAGGGTGCATGCAATGTATCAGAAGGACCCGAGTCACCTCTTCAATTGTTGGAGTAGAGAGAAATTGTGTGAGCTGCTCAGACACAGCCATGTATTTAAAACTTGTGCTTTCCTGACATTTGTTTGTCACAACATTGAGCTAAGTATTACTTGCTGCAAATAATCTAGAATTTGCAAAGACATATTATTCATTTAAATAGCCTGAGTCTTGTCCTGTGGTAGATATAGTTTGGTTAAAGTATATGCCCATGCAGTAATGATGAAAATGTAAGCAATTCCATGGATAAACATGCTTAAAATAAACAGGAAAAAAGCTGGCCATTGCTGACAATCAAGGCAATGCATCTGTAAATTTACTGCATAATTCTGTCCTAGTTACAACAATGTACGGCAATGATGAGCAAGGCTGCTTTTCAGAAACAAATTTATTACTTCTGGTTGCTCTTCTATTGCTTTCAATAAGAAATGCCAAAATAACTGTGATTTAAAAACGCTATCAGCTGATTTGAGTGCTCAATAGATCCAGTGCATTATAATAAAACTTGCCTCTAAGTGCTGTACTTCGGGGAAAACATTGTATGGACTTAAATCCTCTACTTTGGCTCCATATTTCTGCAGATGTATTTTCTGCGGACCACTGGTAGTCAGTTTGGGGTTTCTTATCTGCCTATTCATAAGGCCGTCAAACAGCTTGCAGTGAGTTTTTACTTCATTATCCCATTTTAAATATTAGGACTTGCTAATGTTCAATCAGGATGTGAGAATTGGACTGTGAAAAAATCTGAGCCCTGAAGAATTGATGCTTTTGCACTGTGGTGTTGGAGAATACTCTTGAGAGTCCCTTGGATTGTAAGGAGATCCAACCAATTCGTTCTAAAGGAGATCAGTCATGGGTGTTCTTTGGAAGGACTGATGCTAAAGCTGAAACTCCAGTACTTTGGCCACTCATGCGAAGAGTTGACTCATTGGAAAAGACTCTGATGCTGGGAAGGATTGGGGGCAGGAGGAGAAGGGGACGACAGAGGATGACATGGCTGGATGGCATCACTGATGCAATCGACATGAGTTTGAGTAGGCTCCAGGAGTTGGTGATGGACAGGGAGGCTTGGCGTGCTGCAATTCATGGGGTCACAAAGAGTCGGACATGACTGAGCAACTGAACTGAACTGAACTGAATGTTCAATTTATGCAAATCTTAAGTTGGGCTCAAATCCTTTCTCTGATGTGAGTCATGATTCTTCTGCAACACAACCCAGAGACTACACAACAGCTGGAACATAGGCCTGCCTTTGTATTAATACCTGTACCTCAGGATTCCTCTAGCCATTGAGAAATTGGGGAACGTCAATACCCTTCCAAAGAAGACAGGTCAAGGACTTAACTGTGACCCCATTTCACTGGGGGATGAGAAAACACAGGTAGCAGGTAGTGCAACTGACCCCCTTGCTATGAACCCTTCAGACTGAATTTCCATCATGCCAAAGTGCTTTCTTTCATGCAGATCATTTTTAAAGTCCTTACTAAATTTGTTGGAATACTGTTTCTGTTGTTTATTTTCGGGTTAATTGGCTGGGAAGCATGTGGGATCTTAGTTCCCTGAACAGGGATTGAACCCACACCCCCTACATACAAGGTGAAGTTTCAACCACTGGATCACCAGGGAAATCTCCCAAAGCACTCTTAAATATACACTTTTTAGCTGTAAAGAGCTTATATGTGTGTGTATGGGTGATTTTGTATATGTGTGTATGTGTGTGCGTGTGTGTAAGAGCATCTCAATTANTTGAACCCACACCCCCTACATACAAGGTGAAGTTTCAACCACTGGATCACCAGGGAAATCTCCCAAAGCACTCTTAAATATACACTTTTTAGCTGTAAAGAGCTTATATGTGTGTGTATGGGTGATTTTGTATATGTGTGTATGTGTGTGCGTGTGTGTAAGAGCATCTCAATTATCATGAAATTGTCATAGTCTTTTGAGAGTCATACTCTGTCTTTTGAATTTGAATTCATTGCTGAATTGTTTTAACTTATCCAATGGTGGGAACTGTACGATTGGACACACTTCTATCAGGGAAAAATTGTAATCATCTCTGGTAGCTTCTGGTTTGCCAGAACATTTCAGAGTTAGTTCAGTTCAATTCAGTTCAGCTCAGTCATGTCTGACTTTCTGCAACCCCATGGAGTGCAGCATGCCAGGCTGCCCTGTCCATCACCAACTCCCAGAGCATGTTCAAACTCATGTCCATCGAGTTGGTGATGGCATCCAACCATCTCATCCTCTGTCATCCCCTTCTCCTCCTGCCTTCAATTTTTCCCAGCATCAGGGTCGTTTCCAGATAGCATCAGATAGCCAAAGTGTTGGAGTTTCAACTCCACCATCAGTTCTTCCAATGAATATTCAGGACTGATTTCCTTTAGCATTGACCAGTTGGATCTCCTTGCAGTCCAAGGGAAGAGTCTTCTTCAACAGCACAGTTCAAAAGCATCAGTTCTTCAGTGCTCAGCTTTCTTTATGGTCCAACGCTCACATCCATACCTGTCTACTGGAAAAACCATAGCTTTGACTAGATGGACCTTTGTGAACAAAGTAACGTCTCTGCTTTTTAATATGCTGTCTAGTTCGGTCATAGCTTTTCTCCCAAGGAGCAAACGTCTTTTAATTTTATGGCTGCAGTCACCATCTGCAATGATTTTGGAGCCCAAAATAATGAAGTCTGTCACTGTTTCAGTTGTTTCCCCATCTATTTGCCATGAAGTGATGGGACCAGATGTCATGATATTAGTTTTCTGAATGTTGATTTTTAAGCCAACTTTTTCACTCTCCTCTTTCACTTTCATCAAGAGGCTCTTTAGTTCTTCTTTGCTTTCTGCCGTAAGGGAAGAATCAGAGGATAAATAATCCAAGAGTCGTTTCAGAGTCAGAGGATAAATAATCCAAGGTTTGGAACTGATAGGCCAATTTAGAAAGCAATTGAGGTTAATGGCTAAAGGACTGATTACTCATAGGAAATTATGAGTATTTTAACCTATCCAAGTCAAAGGGAATTTGGTTTGTGTGTGTCTGTTTACCTGCCAAGGTTATTGGTTTTCAAAGATGAATGCTATCTGATCCAAGTTAAACTTCCTATTTCATGTCAGGACTTCTGAAATCTTTTTCCACTCCCAAGGGTGCCCTCATCGTCCAAAGAAAATAATGTGTTATTTTGTTAGTTAAGTGTGAATTATGTGTGATCAACACCATCACTTCCCAAGCCATTCTTATTTTAAATTAATATCTTTATTAACATGATTATAATTTTCCTGAGTACAAGATTGGCTCTTCAGAGATAGAAGCTGAATGAAAAGTGCTTGGGAAAAAAATAGACATCGACTTGCTGAGGTCTTAGAAGTGGAACTTTATGCAAAAGCAAAGAATCTGACAGGATAATGTCTGAACACCCTACAAAATTTGAGATGCTACTGGAATTGCAACTAGTTTGAAGAGTATGAGTGAAAGGACTTTGGGAGTTAAATGTAACAGACATGATTTTTATTTCATTTTATGGGCCTCAAATAGTAATCCCTTTTCTTACTTATGAATGAGCTGGATGTTTAGTTACACAGTTGATTTTTACAGTAAACATGCTCTTATCTATGTAAACAAAAGGTACTATTGTCTAAAATTCCTTCTAGATAACATTTGACATTACTAGGGATGATTTAGTCAGTAATAGAGACTTGGAAAGGTCTAGAGAGAGTATCCAAAGAATGGTTGAACTGGCAGATAAAAGCATAAAGCTGAAGAAATGGTGAATTATGTAAAGTGCATTATATATACTATTTAGCAGTGATAGATTCATTTTTATGTGTATCATTTGGCAATGATAGATGATTAAAAGATTAGAAGAAGATGAATCCAAGGTCAAAAATAAGGAAGAAGAGAAAAACTAATAGAAAATGTGTTACAAGATAGAGGAGTCAAAGTAGTTCAACATAAGGATCATAAAAATATGTTGGAAGCATATACATGACATCAAATGTGTCATATACAGTGGAGGACCAGAGAGCTCGAAAACGCAGAATTCTACAACGCTGGGTTCAAAAAAACCTTAATTTTTTCAGTGCCGCTCTTTGCTCTGAACTGCCACTCTTTGACTTAATTTGTTCAAAAATCTCTGTGCATTAAATATTTCCCATGGAAACAGTTCCAATGAGTACACTGTTCCCTATAAGATTATGCGTTGCCTCTCAACTCCAGTTTCATTCTGGTTCTCTGGTATGATATCCCTTTCGAACAAAAATATGTGGGTATTGGTTTAGATTGGATCTGGCAGCTACCTAAAGGGAAAGGTGGCAGGCCGACTTATCAGCTGCTGTAGTACTTTCCGGATTTTAGACAGTCGAGAATTAAAGCTATTCTCTGTGTTGCTTTAATGGATATACAACTAAAGTGCAGTCAACATGGTAATAAGTACATGAGCGTTGTGAAAATAAAAACTAATCCTTTAGATTATTACAGAGTCCCAAAGTCCAAGGGCTACAGTGGGATGTCACTCAAGAATGTGAAGATAGAGAAAATAATGTTGTTGTTGTTTATATATTTGGATATATTATCTACTGATAATGGGTCACAGCAGAGATAAACATAGTCACCTTGAAGCGACCTGGACTCAGTTACATCCTTGAATGTGCTACTCTCTATGGATATAACAAGATGAAGAATTTTTTTTTACTAGAGTTTGCCCTTGAGAATTCTATACTAGAATATCTCCTGAGAAATTCAGGCTAATTGAGAAAAGAATTCCATTCCCAAGGTCCTCTGTGAACTTTATTGCAGATGGAGGGAGACTGAGGCATGGAAAGTTGCTGGTTTCTCCAACCCTCTAGAAGTGAGTTGGCACAGCTGGTGGGCATGACCATAAATGTAAATGGCCCCTCTCAGGAGGGGGTTGATGCAGGATGCCAGGGAAAGCAGAACACAAAGATCCCACATGGGCAGGATGTCCTGGGGTAGTTCCTGGAGAGAGTTGAAAGAAATGAGCCAATGGGAGCTCAAGGTACCTGCAGTCTTGTGAGGGAATTGAAAAGGAGAAGAAAGGCAGTTCTTTTTGTGGATTCCTGCTGTGGGTTAAGAATTGGATGCTCATTAATGTTCACTGAGAGCTTACAAGTAAAGGCTAGAATTGTCTTTTAATTACTCTTGCTAAACTGTGGTATCTTTAAAGTGTTGCCATGTAAGAAATGGGCCATATGGGACCCCAGTTACTGTTGCGCTATGCTGAGAAAAAAATGACTTCAACCCTAAAACCAGGGAAAATGGAGAAATATTTGGGCAAATATTGGCAGTGTTCATTGGAGCCCTTTCTTTCTTTCTTCCTTTTTTGCATTTTTTTTAAGCTTTTGTTGCTGGTTTTTGTTTCATTTGTTTGTTTAATTTTGGCCATGCTGGGTCTCCCTGCTGCTCTAGCTTTACTGTAGTTGCCACGAGTGGGCTACTCTCAGTTGTGATGCACGGGCTTTGCTCTGTGATGGCCTCTTTTGTTGTGGAGAAAGGATTCTATGGCTGGCAGGTTTCAACAGTTGTGGTGTGTGGGCTCAGTAGCCACAGTTCCTGGGCTCTAGGGCACCAGCTCAATAGTTCTGGCACATGGACTTAGTTGCTGGGCAGCATGTGAGACCTTCCCAGACCAGATTTCAAACCCGTATCTCCTGCACTGGCAGGCATATTCTTTACTCCTGAGCCACCAGGGAAGTCCCCATTGGAGCCCTTGCTGGTGGACAGGTAGGTCTAAGGACTCAATCTACCTGTATTATTGATAGCAAGAGTCATAGCTGGCTATCTGTAAACATTAAATTATTTAACTATTTTTGTTCTGATTCTCTGCNACCCGTATCTCCTGCACTGGCAGGCATATTCTTTACTCCTGAGCCACCAGGGAAGTCCCCATTGGAGCCCTTGCTGGTGGACAGGTAGGTCTAAGGACTCAATCTACCTGTATTATTGATAGCAAGAGTCATAGCTGGCTATCTGTAAACATTAAATTATTTAACTATTTTTGTTCTGATTCTCTGCAGACTTCTCATTATGCCCTGGCTTTTCATGTTGTCTGTCCACAGAAACAATGCATTAGAAGAAGAAAAATTTCCATCCCCTTAGCAGTCTCAATTTTTATTATACATTCATAGGTGGATTTCTTGATTTTGGATCTCGGGATCTGTAACCTTGGTTAAATGTGAGTGTGCCTCCAATTAGACAATGCATGCCCTGAGGCATCTGAACACAAGACTAAGCAACTTACACTTGGTCCTGGAAAATTTTAAACCGGCTCCATAATGCTAAGATATCTTCAGCCTCTCTAACTTCATGGGACACCTTTGCCTTTTCTATTCAAAGTACCCTATCAGCCAAGTCAATCTAGTTAGGGAAGAAAACCCACACACTCACAGGCACACACACACAGAAAAAATACTCACCCAATAAGAAAAGAAGGGAAATGGAGAGAGACAAGAGAAGGCTTTCTGACCTGTACCACCAAGCACATTTTTATTTCCGCCCTGTCCTGACATGGTGAGCTCTGGTTGGATGGTCCCCAGACAGTGAGGCTGATTAACTTCTGTGAGATTTGTTTTTACCATTTCTCTCTGAGACTGAAAAGACCAATGAAAACAATTGAAAACCATGTACATAGTTTTTTGCACAATGATTGCCTTATAAACACTCACTAAGCATTTAAGTTGTTAACTGTTGTTGCTGTTTTTGCTTTTTTGGGGCATTTTCTGAGACAATCAGGTATGACATTTATGGCCACAATGAATCATGTGAGTCCTTTCCAGCTTTAATATTCTTTTATTCTTATAAGACTGAACACGATTTTGAGAAGGTACAAATGAGCAAATTTATGAACTTGAATAAATAACATCAATGAGTCAACAGTCACCCAGGTTCTTCCCTGGCTTACAACTTCACACACTCCTGGCCCTTAACACCTTTCTAACTTCATCTTCTATCTCCTACTAACTTACCCTCTTCCAACACATTACCTTCCTTGTTGCTTGTTTCTTCCACAGGTGTGTGTGAGTATTCTTCTGGTTCCAACAATCATGGTCCTTTGTCCACATGCATGGCCTGTTCTTATCTTTCAGTTTTGGCGCAAATGCTATCTCCTCAGGGAGACCTTTCTGACCTTCTATTTTTAAAAATTGCCTGTTATTTTATTATTTTTATTTTCACCTTCTTTATAACTACTACTCCATAACTCTTCAAACATTAGCACAGAGTGTCGTTACATTTGATGACAGACATTTGTCTGTACCTGTCTTCCTGAGTGCCAGTTCCATTAAAATAGGAACTTGGCTTCAGCCCCTATCATAATCTCACCACCAAGAACAATGCCCAGTGTGTAGAAAGCACCAGAAAATATTTGTTAATCTCCCTTCTATTTCTTTTTAAAAATTTTAGTTGGAGGATAATTGCTTTATAATGTTGTGTTGGTTTCTGCCACACAGTAACACGGATGAGCCCTAAGTATACATATGTCCCCTCCGTCTTGAACCTCACATTCCCACCCCTTCCCAACCCTCTCATTTGTCACAGAGCACTGCGTTGAGCTCCCTGTGTCTCCCTTCTATTTCTTATAGTGTTCATTGTGCCTGGAATTGCATCCCCAACTGCTTACAAAGTGCATTGCTGCTAAATAATGAATTGATGAATATGTAAATGAGAGTAAACCAATGACCAAAAATGCTGTTTCTTTCTTATTATGATTATTATTGAAGTATAGTGGACTTACAATGTTATACCAATGTCAAAAATGCTATTTCTCTCCTCACTTGTGAAGTTGCTGGGCAGAAGTTTATTGTTCTAGTTGGGAAAAGCCAGTGTCTAGAAAATAGAATTTCCTAGGAGATATGCATTTGGCCTTGGGAATAATGCAGAAATCCAATTGTCAGAGTTAGGCTGTGAGATTAGAGCTTACCAAGTGACAAATAAATTCACTGAAGCCCCTGATGTGTTAGTTTAGAATTTCTTAAACCCCTGTCGAGGTCAGAATTGGCTCCTGAGTCTCAAGGAAACAAACTCTAGAGCCAAAGAGCACACACTCAAATCTCAGCTATATGACCTGGTGACGTTTCTTAGAGTTACTTAATCTCTGTGGTTGTTTCCTAACTTGTGCAATGAAATAATAGCACCTATGTTTGATGATCCTTGTGATGATTAAATGAATCATTTTATGTGAGGTGCTTTAATACTCGCTGCTCACAAAAATGCTGTGAAGTTGTTAGCTACGAGTATAGTGAGCACAGAGTTGAGGGGTAAGGGACCTCAGCCGTGGAAAGAGGCAAGTATCTAATTCCTACTATTCACTACTGTCTCTGCACCAGAACCTAAAAATTAGTACTTTAGTTCAGCCTGGAAAAGAAGTAGGATCTTCATACCTATTAAATAATCATGATTTTGCTGATGATAAACAGTATCATAATCTAAAGGTTTCTATTTTAAATGAATTTATCTGTCAAACAGAAATCGGGTTACAGATGTAGACAACAAATTTGTAGTTACCAGCTGGTAAGTGGGGAAGGACGAACTGGGAGATTGGGATCGACATATTTAATACACATATTGCTGCATATAAAATGGTGGCTCAGGGGTTAAAAATCCACCTGCAATGCAGGAGAGAGAGGCTCAATTCCTGGGTTGGGAAAGCTCCCTGGAGCAGAAAATGGTGACCCACTCCTGTATTCTTGCCTGAGAAATCCAGTGGACAGAGGAGCCTGGTGGGCTGCAGTCCATTGAGTCACAGAGAGTCTGACATGACTGAGTGACTAAAGAACAACAAATATATAAAGCAAGTAACTAATAGGATGTACCGTATAGTACAGGGAACTCTACTCAGTACTCTGTAATAGCCTGTATGAGCAATGAATCTAAAAAAGAGTGTGGGGGGGAGGGTACATTTTGCTGTATACCTGAAACAAACACAATGTTGCAAATCAAATATTGTTTGGTCACACAGTTGTGTCTGACACTGCAATCCCATGGACTGCAGCATGCCACCTTCCCTGTCCTTCACCTTCATCTCTCTGAGACTGCTCAAACTCATGTCCATCGAGTTGGTGATGGCATCCAACCATCTTATCCTCTGTCATCCCCTTCTCCTCCTGCCCTCAATCTTTCCCAGCATCAGGGTCTTTTCCAATGAGTCAGTTCTTCACATCGGGTGGCCAAAGTACTGGAGTTTCAGCTTCAGCATGAGTCCTTCCAAAGAATTTTCAGGACTGATTTCCTTTAGGATGGACTGGTTTGATCTCCTCACTGTCCAAAGGACTCTCAAGAGTACTTTCCACAGCTCAAAACCATCAATTCTTCAGTGCTCAGCCTTCTTTTTGATCCAACTCTCACATCCATACATGACTACAGGAAAAACCATAGCTTTGATTATAAGGACATTTGTGAGCAAAGTAATATCTCTGCTTTTTAATATTCTGTGTAGGTTGGTCATAGCTTTTCTTCTAAGAAGCAAGTGTCTTTTAATTTCATGGCTGCAGTCACCATCTGCAGTGATTTTGGAGCCCCCAAAAAAGAAAGTCTGTCACCATTTCCATTGTTTCCCCATCTATTTGCCACGAAGCAATGGGACAGGATGCCATGATCTTAGTTTTCTGAATGTTGAGCTTTAAGCCACCTTTTTCACACTCCTCTTTCACTTTCATCAAGAGGTTCTTTAGTTACTCTTCACTTTCTGCCATAGGATGGTGTTATCTGCATATCTGAGGTTATTGATATTTCTCCCAGCAATCTTTATTCCAGCTTGTGTTTCATCTAGCCCAGCATTTCACATGATGTACTCTGCATATAAGTTAAATAAGCAGGGTGACAATATACAGCCTTTACATACTCCTTTCTCAATTTGGAACCACTCCATTGTTCCATGTCTGGTTCTAAGTGTTGCTTCTTGACCTGCATACAGATTTCTCAAGAAGCAGATAAGGTGATCTGGTATTCCCATCTCTTGAAGAATTTTCCAGTTTGTTGTGATCCACATAGCCAAAGGCTTACCCATAGTCAATGAAGCAAAGGTAAATGTTTTTCTGGAATTCTCTTGCTTTTTCTGTGATCCAGTGGATGTTGCCAAGGATGGCGGAGTAGGAGGATGTGTGCTCATCTTTTCCTGGAAAAGTGCCAAAATTGCCACTAGTTGCTGAACAAACATCGACAGGAGAATGTTGGATTCCACTAAAAAAAGATAACCTCTGTCCGATAGCAAAGGAGAAGCCCAACAAAATGATTGATTGGAAGGGCGTGATTGTGTTTAGAATCAAACCTTAAATCCACAAGAGATGTTTGGAGGGCAAAACAAGACTCTGTGCATACCAGGACCTGGGAAAGGAGCAGTGACCCCCACAAGAAACTGAGCCAGACCTGCCTTTGAGTGTCTGACTTTCTCCTGCAGAGGCACTGGTCAGCAGTGGCCTGCTGAGGGGACAGGGAATCTGGCTGCAGCAGACCAGGGAGGTGAGGTGTGTGGTATAAGTCCTCTTGGAGGAGGTCGCCATTAGCCCCACCATAGAGCTGCTGAGCAGATGACCCAGAAACTGGAGAACAATTATACCAAAGAAGTTCTCACACTGATGCAAAATTTCTAGGGCCTCCCAAATAGGGTGTTTCCTAGTGAACTGGCTTTCTGCATCAGGTGGCCAAAGTATTGGAGCTTCAACTCTAGCATCAGTCCTTCCAATGAATATCCAGGGTTGATTTCCTTTAGGATTGACTGGTTTTATCTCCTTGTTGTCCAAGGGATTCTCAAGAGTCTTCCCCAGCACAACTCAAAAGCATCGATTTAATTCACTCAAATCAATTAGAGCCATAGGAATATTTTATCAATTTTCTGGAAAATTGTCCCTATCTTCCTGGTTGCTTTGAGTATGGATATAGTGGTAGAAGGCCACAGTGTTCTGAGATGAATTCTCAGAATACCCATGGACCCTCATCAGAACAGTACTTCCAGTCCAGTTAAAGCTTGGGTTCTGAGGTTGCCAAGCAACAAGTCATGAACCTGGCATGGTAGTTAGCTTCCTGGAAACATTAGCAGAAGCAACTCAGACATGCTTAACTCTGCAGGTGTGTCCAGGTCTGGCTTCCAAGTTATTTCCTGACCTTAGATCAAATTGTGATGAGAATCTTCGGAACACACAGCCTATCAGTCATCATATTCATTCCATTCAAAAGTAGCAATGGGTTGGGTGAAAAAACAAAACCTTTTAAAATAAGAAGATAAACAATGATTACTGCTAAGAAATCACCTGCTCTTCTCCATGCTGCTTCTGACCTCCGTGTGCCAGCCTCTTTTGTCTTTTTTCCACTTCCCAAAGTCAATGCATTGATCAAGCAGCAAGTCTTATAATTCTACCATGACAGGCAAACGTGTTGGAACTTCATCTTCAGCCTCAGCACCAGTCCAGCATCAGACAGGCATATTTTTATCAGGTGCTTAGAGGTTAAAAGTCTTGTTTTTAATACAATTACTATGCTCTGAAGATTTTACCATTCTTTAAGAAAGTAAAGATTTTGGAACTTTTTACTCCTTTGATGGTAATTAGGAATTTGAGGAAGGAGAAGGATGAACAGGCAGGATGCAGTTAGATATTTAGGGCACTGAAATTTTCTGTATGATGTATATATATATATATATATAATTACACATTTGTCAAAACCCATATTATGTACAATGCCAAGAATGAGCCCCTAATGTAAACTGTGGGCTTTGGGTAACGATGACCCTAACTAACCCTAACCCTAACTCTAACCCTTCCCCTAACCCCATCCTGGTGTAGATTCATTGACTTTTATAATTGCACTATTATTAGTCCTGGTGTGAGACGTTGGTAGTGGGGAAGGCTATAAGGCATGGGGCAGGAGGTTTAGAAGAGTCCTGTCTATTTTCTAGTCAGTTTTGCTGTGGGCCTAAAATACTCTAAAAATAAAATTTATTTTTTAAAATAAATAAGTGTTGATGCAATGTGTTTCTAGCTATGAAGAGAGGCAAATCAAGATACAAGTACCAATGGGAAGGCTGTTTCAGAGAAGGTGGCCAGGGAAAGGTTCTGAAAGGAGAGGCCAAAGGCTCAGATGCCTGTCGGAACTGAGTGAGCCACAGGGATACTCGAGGGAAGAATGTTCCAGGCAAGCATAATCACAAAAGATAAATAGCAAAGAAAATAGTCCTGCATTTCTATTTGAGACTATTAACAAAGTACAGTATATGCAACAACAGACAATAAAACAGGTGAGGAAAAAAGACTCAAACTTCCGAATACTTTTAAAAGTACTGCCTAGCTAATCTACCTTTTATTTTTGCCAATGGATACCTATTAGGGACACTTGTTTTCTTTAAAGTTATGCTTAGACATACTGATCCCATTAACTTTTACGTAATGACCCCTAAGTTAACAGTCACTGTCTTGCCTTGTTGATCCCTTTGTCACCACTTACCTGCCGTATTAAAGTTTCTTTCCTCATGGTCCCATGGACTTTCAACTCACCTGTACTGATACAGTCTCTCTTAATCTACAATAACTTTGCCTGCGGGAAAGAGGTATCCAATGCTTGCTAAACTTAACACTAAAAATTACTGTTATCCACCAAAATGAGCCAAATATCTGACTGCATGATGGATTCTATGAAATAAACATGTAATTAAAGATCCAAAATTTGGGACTAAAGCAAAACAATGACTATGTAAAAGTTTAATATAATACTGGAATGGGTTGTCCAACATTTTATCTAAGTGCCAACTGACTCTCTTGGGGACTTTATGTTTAACATAAGGTTAACTATCAATCATGGCCCAAATATAACTCCATAAATCTAGAGGTTAACTTGTGATAAGATAAGGTGATTTTATTTTTTTGTAACTAGGAAAGATAACTTAAATCCATGAGTTTAATGAAATATAAGATGTGAATGTTTAAATCTAATGTAAAAAAATCTCAGGTCAGTATTTTACTTTACTTCATTGACTATATAAAATCCTATTTCTTTTATGTATTTCTGAATCTTTTTTTTTCTTCAAATCACTGGTTTTCTTATTAAAGAATTAAATTAAAATGTTGACAAATGATCACTATTTATTTACATAAAAATTACATTTTTAATATTTTGAGAATAAGCTTTGACACATGATTGATTTTATGATATCAGATTCAACTAGCTAAAACCAGAATTAAATATAGCTTTCTTATATAAATTCTGAATATTATCTATGTGTGAAACTATTCCACAGATGTATTCAAACACATCTACAATCACACTTGCAAAATATTCTTTGGGGAGTTATAAATGCTCTGAAAATCAATTTTGCTTAATTTGATTTAGGATTTCCTAGCAAATACGAATTCTAAATAGGATTGCAAAGATGGGAAAGTTTGATTTAGAACATTTATATTAGGGTAGCATTTTTGTGTAATATTTTGACTGCTTTGTATGAAACTTCAGTAAAGAGGTTGAGTAATGAGTACCTTTAGCTACCATGAAAGAAGAGGATAAAGTATTTTTCATTATTGACGTGAAGTATACACTAACCTGAAGCACTGAGATGCTGGTAGCAAACTTGTAATTTTAAAGTGAACAAAGCCATGGTCAAAATTACTTATAGACTCTGTGGGAGAGGGAGAGGGTGGGATGATTTGGGAGAATGGCATTGAAACATGTATAATATCATATAAGAAATGAATTTCCAGTCCAGGTTCGATGTAGGATACAGGATGCTTGGGGCTGGTGAACTGGGATGACCCAGAGGGATGGTAAGGGGAGGGAGGAGGGAGGGGCTTCAGGATGGGGAACACGTGTACACCTGTGGCAGATTCATGTTGATGTATGGCAAAACCAATACAATATTGTCAAGTTAAAAAATAAATAAAATATAATAATTTAAAAAATTGTTTTAGACAGACCAGAAATAAGAAAACCTGGAACTTTTTCAAAAAGGCTATATAATTCCTTGAAAGCAGAGGTCTTATTATTACATGTTGTAGCATGATGCTACTCACATTTCAAGGTGCTCAGTAAATTCTTGAAGTTATTTAAGGTGAATTAGCATCAACATTAATTATGAATTTGCTAGTGGGAATTAAAATATAAGAATCAATCAAGACAGAACCCAAAATTATGGAAACAGCAAAACTGTACCAATAAACTAGGTTCAGAACAGCATAGTAGTGAGTATGAATATTGGAGCTAGACTGGGTTCAAATTCTAGCTTAATCTAGTGTTAGTGGCCTGAATAAATTATTTAAACCCTCTGAGTCTCATTTTCCTCATCTGTAAAATGAGGTTAATTCTACCAGTTTTACTGAGTTGTGAAGATTAAACTAGTTGACAATAAAACTTAAAAGAATTCCTAGCCCCAAATGCATGCTATGCTTGTCTTAACTACCATGATTGTTTTGAGTATATATGGGAGAGTTTTGTTAAAGTAACTTCAGGGTCAGATGATACTGTTGCTTCTAGTGGTTCATAAGTTAAATAAAACAAAGTTTATGAAATATACAAAGTTTTACTGGTTTGGTGACAATACAGTGTTCCTAAGAAATTGTCTGTTAGATTTTTAACTGATGAACAATTTTGAACACATTTAATCTGGATTTATAAACTTAGAAAGTCATGAAAGAAAGGATTCTTAGAAACTGTTGATCTACTCTTGAGTTTGTCCCCAAATCACTAGTAGTTTGCTTAATAATACGGACAACTGGTTAATCTCCAAAATCAACTGACTCAGAGATTACACAGAAATATCTTCTTCAAATTATTCTGATGCAATTAAAGTGTGGGAAATGCTAGTCTATCATCCAATTACCTCCTTTTACACATTGAAATTACACATTTACACATTGAGATTCACATTGGAATATGAAGTCAAGTGGGCCTTAAGAAGCATCACTATGAACAAAGCTAGTGGAGATGATGGAATTCCAATTGAGCTATTTCAAATCCTAAAAGATGATGCTGCGAAAGTGCTGCATTCAATATGCCAGCAAATTTGGAAAACTCAGCAGTGGCCACAGGACTGGAAAAGGTCCGTTTTCATTCCAATCCCAAAGAAAGGNATGGCATCACTGACTCAATGGACATGGGTTTGGGTGGACTCTGGAAGTTGGTGTTGGACAGGGAGGCCTGACGTGCTGCAGTTCATGGTGTCGCAAAGAGTCAGACATGACTGAGTGACTGAACTGAACTGAACTGACACATTGAGAAACTAGGTCTAGAGACATTAAGTGGCCCTGGCAAATTCCCATTCTTAATGACACCTCTGGGTTCAGAATTTTTGCCTCCTGTATCCAGACTGGCACACATCAGTGAAAAGTGCAGTGTGCAAGGACCCTGATGAACACTGAAAACCCTGATGAACAGAAGGCTGATGCATCCATGTGGGCTCTGATTGAGCAGGCATTATACCTTCCTATTTACCTGCATCTTGCACAGAAATATCTGATCTGTTGCTTAGCAATGGCATTGTTCTGGAGTTTCAGATTTCAGCAAAGAGAAGAAAAGGAGGGCGTGGTTGATTGCTAAATAAGCTTCCATATCTCATTTTCATGCTTCTTCCAACAGAGTGTTACATTTCTAACCCATCTACCAATGAAGAGAATGCAGAAGGTTGGTAAAGACAATAGTGACACGGTACCATCTTTTATTTGCTAAAGATGATGCCTTTTGTGAAACTAGGGCTAAGAGACATGGCTGAGGTGACAGAAGACACATTGATTTTTTTTTCTTTCTCATCAAAAGAGTAAGACATAGCCTAGAAAATTGTTGTATTTAAGAGCTACTTCTCACCTTTAAATGTCCCCTACCCTTTATTTTCACTGCACTTGAAATTTCTTCTGCAGCAAATTCCACTCTAGGCTCAAGAAGACATCTGGCAGCAGTGAATAGTGAGATCTGCCTGGTGGACAGTTGCTGGAAAGATGTGATAATTCCATTTTCTGTCAAACAGCTGAGTGCATGTTGGTAAATGTCAGATCTCTCCACTAACAGCTGGAAAAATGAAGCCACAGAAAGTCTTGTTTATTACCCCACAGCTTCTTAGCCTGTACAGGAAACATAACTTTGTTTGAACATGTGGTTCAGAATATTAATAGCATCTCTATCTGGGATAGATTTATTCTCTCTTTTAACAATAAACATGTCTATTTTTCTTCCTCTCATTTTTCTTCCCACCAGTTCAACTCAAAAGTCATTGGAGGAGGAGATTTGCCAAATCAACTCAAGCTGAGAAAAGGAGACCCCTCATACAGCTACTTCAAGCATAGAGTAGATAGTATTATTATGCTATGTGAGGATTGATTGAGTTATATAGTAAGATCGTGAAATAAAGGCATCATGAAAAAGAGAATTTAATCATTGTTATAATGCAGGCATTTCCTAAATATCAGGAATCAAAATTGTATGATCATTTCTTGAAATAGCAACATATAAACTCTCTCTTCTCTGTGAATAGTCTACCCAATCTGATTAAAAGTCTATAATTTCTGGATACTATTTTTGAGGACACATCTGAATTCCCTTTTATGGATGCTATTTTGTCCTGGTAAAACTATTTCTATAAACCAGAGCATATATATTGTGTGCTGTGTGCCAGTTGCTTCAGTCATGTCTTACTCTTTGCAACTCCATGGACTGTAGCCCGCCAGTCTCCTCTGTTCCATGGGCTTNTTATTGAGGACACATCTGAATTCCCTTTTATGGATGCTATTTTGTCCTGGTAAAACTATTTCTATAAACCAGAGCATATATATTGTGTGCTGTGTGCCAGTTGCTTCAGTCATGTCTTACTCTGCAACTCCATGGACTGTAGCCCGCCAGTCTCCTCTGTTCCATGGGCTTTTCCAGGCAAGTATAGTGGAGTGGGCTGCCATGCTTCTCCAGGGCATCTTCCTGGCCCAGGGATGGCATCTCCTGTAGCTCCTGCATTGCAGGCAGATTCTTTATCACTGAGCCACTGGGGAAGCCCAGAACATCATATTACAAAGTTCATATAATCAACTTTTTCTTCTATAGATTATGATATGGAAGCTAGAATAGTAAAATTAACCCAAGTTATAATATCAAGTTGATAGAAGTATCATGATCTCTCGTTTCTCTGTCAGTTCAGTTAGACAAATACAATGAATGAGAGAGATCATTTTGCAGGCCCTGTGTTAGGCACTAGGGCAAAGTAAGCAAGAGAGCAAGGGGGGAGGGTGATAAAGTCCAATGAGCATGAGAGAACAAAAGTGTTGGTGATGGGACAGGGATCAGATATGACATTGTGGAATGAGTGTTAGCAAAAGTGAGACCTGAATGTGAGTTAACATTTCTTAGAATCCACCTGCAATGCAAGGGGTTCGATTCCTGGGTCAGGGAGATCTGCTGGAGAAGGGATAGGTTACCTGCTAAAGTATTCTTAGGCTTCCCTTGTGGCTCAGCTGGTAAAGAATCCGCCTGCAGTGTGGGAGACCTAGGTTCGATTCCTGGGTTGGGAAGACCCTTGCAGAAGGTTGGAGAAGGGAAAGGCTACCTACTCCACTATTCTGGCATGGAGGATTCCACGGACTATACAGTCCATGGGGTCACAAACAGTTGGACATGACTGAGCGATTTTTACTTTATTTCACTTCATTCTTGCTTCATCTCTTCTTGTCTGAGACAAGAAAATAAAGAAGTCATAGAGTTGAAAGAGAGATAGAAAGAGAATGAAACAGAGAGAGCGCACTTTGTAAGGAAATTAATTTCATTATGTCTGGAATGACTGGAAGACAGAGGGGGAGCCTGGGGAAATGTAAACCAGTCACATTATACTAAAGATCTGACTGTTACCCTAATAACAACTGGGAGTTGCTCAAAGTTTTCATGGAGTAGTTACAGTGCTCATTTCATCCTTTCACATGACAATTTTGGACTGAAGCAAGGCAAAGGTGGCATAAAGGACATGTGCCGAGTAAGCAGAGTGATCTAAGCAATTTTAGATTCAGGCCCTCTGTCCCCAAATAGCTCTCCTGTGCACCTCCTACTGTTCTCAACATCCTAGATTTTTCTGTCTCCATTCAGCATCATCAGTGTGAGGTCCTGATCGAGAGTAAGGTGTGGAGCAGTCAACAAGGGATCAAGGGACAGATACCCTCAGACATGGGGTGAGAAATGACCTTAATGGAGACCAAGGTAGAAATGATATTCATAGTTCTCATTTAGGGCTATGCAGCTTAATTTTTTCTCATGTGTAATAAAATCATGCTCCCTAAAGGAATTTTCAAAACACCTTTAACCTCACTACGCTATGACCCAGAGAAGGTAAGTGACTTGCAGGTGTCATGTAGCCAGGAAGTGGTTATAGTTGTACTAAGTGGCACTGAGGTTCCTGGCTTCTGATCCAATATTCTTTCCACTACACTACAGCTGTTTCTGAGCTGTTTCAACTCTTCATCCTTTTACAAAGCACTGCCCATCTACCATGGCTGTCATTTACCATGAATTCATCAAGCGTTCATGCTGTTTGCTCAGCAAGACCCAGGAACCACTGCTGTTTGTCCATAATTTTTAATAAACCAGATAAAGAAGCCAAGTTCATCCCATTGGGATGATATAGAAAAGTTATACATAAAGAGATAAAACGAGAAAAAATCTGTGATTAGAAGCTACTGCTAACCTCTGGGAACATCTCCCTANTCCACTACACTACAGCTGTTTCTGAGCTGTTTCAACTCTTCATCCTTTTACAAAGCACTGCCCATCTACTATGGCTGTCATTTACCATGAATTCATCAAGTGTTCATGCTGTTTGCTCAGCAAGACCCAGGAACCACTGCTGTTCATCCATAATTTTTAATAAACCATATAAAGAAGCCAAGTTCATCCCATTGGGATGATATAGAAAAGTTACACATAAAGAGATAAAACGAGAAAAAATCTGTGATTAGAAGCTACTGCTAACCTCTGGGAACATCTCCCTACTTATTTAAGATGTTGCCTCAGAATCTTTCATTTAAATATTTTTAGCCAAGGCTTAATTACTCTGCTGGTATNAACCATATAAAGAAGCCAAGTTCATCCCATTGGGATGATATAGAAAAGTTACACATAAAGAGATAAAACGAGAAAAAATCTGTGATTAGAAGCTACTGCTAACCTCTGGGAACATCTCCCTACTTATTTAAGATGTTGCCTCAGAATCTTTCATTTAAATATTTTTAGCCAAGGCTTAATTACTCTGCTGGTATCTGGGATATTACTTAGCACCCTACCCATACACATACTTTCTCTTTTTTTGGCCCAGTCACCACCTAATCCAGTAAAATAAAGTTAGTGCTAAAATCCTCACTTGCCAGATGCTCTACACGGTCCTGCCATTGCTACTAATTTGCAAAGAAAAAAAATTCCCATACTTAGGTGCCAAATAAAACAATCAAATTCAACTACCATTTTAGCTTAATCAGATAGATGAAATGGATTTTATTAAGTTTTGTTTTTTCCCCCCGTCTTCCATTAGTGCAAATGTTCATGCTGGCTCTTTGAATATTTTGTCAGCATAAATAAGTGCAATGTTTTGAATGCTTTGATTTCTTATTCTGTTTTTCTCCAAGGAAAAATGTATTCAACTCTGAGTCTGGCCTGGGTACCCTGGGCAGCCCTTCTGTCTGCTTCTAGGCTTCAGCGCTTGGTCCAAAAACATCTAGCATGGAATCTGGCACAGAATGAGGACCTAATAAATGTACAAAAAATATAGACCTCTAAGCAGGTAACCAGGGTGACTGATGCTAATCTCCAGTTAGGACAAGGCAGGCTGNTGTTTTTTCCCCCCGTCTTCCATTAGTGCAAATGTTCATGCTGGCTCTTTGAATATTTTGTCAGCATAATAAGTGCAATGTTTTGAATGCTTTGATTTCTTATTCTGTTTTTCTCCAAGGAAAAATGTACTCAACTCCGAGTCTGGCCTGGGTACCCTGGGCAGCCCTTCTATCTGCTTCTAGGCTTCAGCACTTGGTCCAAAAACATCTAGCATGGAATTTGGCACAGAATGAGGACCCAATAAATGTACGAAAAATATAGACCTCTAAGCAGGTAACCAGGGTGACTGATGCTAATCTCCAGTTAGGACAAGGCAGGCTGTCAACATCAAGACTTCTCACCATTCATGCGATGGTGAGAATGTCAGGGGGTGCTTTGTAGTGATGAGGTGACTCAAGCTTCATAATGATCAAATTTGTTTTACTTTTCTTGAGATATTGCTCAAAACGACAGCTTCCGGTATCCACTGTGGACTTGAATTTCCTATGAGCCAGGCCTGGGTTCCAGCCAATGGTTTGCTGATTGGTTTGGGAAGAAAAGTCTCTATTGTAAGTACAAAAGGAGAGAATCAACTTAAAATCTCTCCTCTGGGTGTATTGTGTTTTCTTTCTCCCAGAGATAATCAAGGGGAAATCCTAGCCAGGGTTTAAAAGCTGTGTTTTACTCCGAGATGCAGATCAATGCAATGTCTTTTGAGACTTCCTCTGATGATCAGGGAGAAATCATCATACTCTTTGTCACAGGCAGAAAAATTTAAAAATAAAAATAAGTACATTCTAACATCTAGCAGACGTTCTCACCCTTCAAGAAAGCAGCATTTAATTGGAGTGAAAATTCAAGGACAGAGCAACTGCTTGCTTATTTTCTTCAAAACTAAGGGTTTATGAGCTCTGAAACCTGGAATTTAAAAACTTTGGTTTCAAGATTTTGCTGCACATTACTCAGTTATTGAGAATTTGACTGATGTTCAGGTTGGCAGAAGAGAAGACGCAAAAATCCTTTGTGAGGAAATGAAATGTCTTCTAGGATCAGATCTTTTTATCAGCTCCTGAAGCAAAGACCCATGAGTTTTGCTAGAGAATATCTACCACCAAGGGTTAACATCAACGCAAAAAAAGACAAGGTCTGGACAAGAGCCCAGGAGTAAGGCACTCCAAATTCCCATCTGTGCTCAGCTATCTACTCTTTTTTTTTTTTTAATGTATTTATCTATCTATGTATTTATTTATGGCTGTGCTGGATCTTTGTTGCTACACGCAGGATTTCTCTAGTCGTGATAGGCAGGGATGTTCTTCATTACAGTGCACGCGCTTCTCTTTGCGGTGGCTTCTCTTGTGGCTTCTCTCTCTAGAGCACATAGGCTTAGTTGCCCCATGACGTGTGGGATCTCCCTGGGCCAGGGAGGAAATCCATGTCCCCTGCAATGGCAGGAGGATTCTTGGCCACCGGACCACCTGGCAAATCNTGTTGCTGCACGCAGGATTTCTCTAGTCGTGATAGGCAGGGATGTTCTTCATTACAGTGCACGTGCTTCTCTTTGCGGTGGCTTCTCTTGTGGCTTCTCTCTCTAGAGCACACAGGCTTAGTTGCCCCATGACGTGTGGGATCTCCCCGGGCCAGGGAGGAAATCCATGTCCCCTGCAATGGCAGGAGGATTCTTGGCCACCGGACCACCTGGCAAATCCTCAGCTATCTACTCTTATCTTTTATGTTCTGGTCTTGATGCCACAGAGGAGCTGATTCTCCATATTGCTTAGACTTCACTATAATAATCAACAGCTATAAGAATAAAGTTTCCACTTCAAAGTAAATAAAATTGCTATACGTCACCATTGATTTGTCATATGTCACATTTGAAAGCAATGGTTGCAGGTAACTTACTCCATCGTATTAAGAATAAATTTCTCATGAAAATGGAAATAAGAATATCCACTTCACAAGCTCATTGTATTAATTATGATGTTTGTAAGGTGTCAGGTGGAAACCACGTAATTGTGATTATTATTATTATTAGATGATCCTCAAATACTTCCCTGCCTTGACATTTTTAAAAGTCCCAGATGTATAACTTGCATCACTGAATCAATTCAGAGATGGTACTGAGTGATTTGGAGAGTTTCCAGAGTGCACATGAATATGTATTATCGGGAGTGAATTATTACATCTCACTGGACTCCAGTTTCTCTTTAGTAGGAGAATTCAGTTAGCATCTTTGCTCTCAGTATCAAGTATCAAATGTTATACTTAACATATATTTAACAATTAGAAAATTAAACCGTGTAGATTCTGATATGATGACTTACTTAAAACTTATAGGTGTTTTTGAGAGAAAATCAGCAAGGTATTATTGATCTGTATATTTTGCAACATGTACCCACGTGCACACACATACATATAGGAAATTCTTCATAATTTGGCCCAAATGAACTCAGAATTCGAGCATCAACTACTTTAACAAGTATATGGCTGGGGTACAAAATTTGGAAGATTTGGGGATAGAAAATACTGGGATGAAAAAGGGAGAGTTATTAACGGTAATAGCTATGTGTCTGAAACTTTCTATAATAGAAAATGGAATAAACTAAGTGTGAAAACAGGTAACTACAAGGTCCACATTTAAGAAAAGAAAGTATTGATGACTAGTGGACTCAGAAAAGGCCTTACAAGGAGTGAACATTTGAGTTAATTCTTGAATGAAAAGATTTTTTGATATATGCAAAGAGATATCTTGATAATCCTAGGGTGAGGGTAGTTCTAAGATATGTATAAAGTCAGGAGGAATTGAAAGTCTCTGCCCAGGGCAGGAATGTTCATGATCAGCTGTGAAAGGAGTAAAAGAAGATACTGGACGATATTAAGTCAGAAGAAGTGGTTGGTACCATCACATGGAGGACTTTGAAGTAAAAGCTTGCCCTTGATTGTCCAAGTTCTGAGGTTTTAGGTATTGGACTAGGAAAAAATAACATGAGCTGATTTGTTCAGATAAGAACTTTGACAGCCACGAAGGATGAGTTGAAACACTATTTATAGTTCCGGAGACAAGTACTAGCAATGGAATAATCTCATTAATATAGGCAGAAGCAATAGGAATGGAAGAGGGAAAAGCGATGTGAGATGCACTGAGTTGGTGGAGGTTTTAGCTGAAGAGCTGGGCTGCCGTTGCTGACTAGTCTCTGCTGCTTTGGGTTCTGTAGCCCTCCTTCCTGGTTTTCTTCCTTCATCTTCAGTTCCTTTGTCCCAGCCTTCTCCACAAGCTCTCTCCTCTGTCTACTCTGTGTCATTGAGTTCTGACCTCGGCCATCTTCATGGGCTGAATAACTCAGTGCATGGTTAGATATAAAAAAATAGATTAAAAGCTGGGGTTAAGTGTTCCTGAAGTTTACAGTCTGAGTGACTGGGAAATTAACGACCCCAAAAGCAGGTCAAAACTATTCCATTCTCCACATGTTTACTGTCTTTACCTACTCAGCTGAAGATGGCTGAAGAAAAATATGCCATATTGATTGGATATATTTCAATTTTATTACCTCAAATCTCAAGCGGTTTCTCCATACCGCCTGATAATCCCACCACATTGTGGTAAACAATTCAATGTCCTCCTTTCCAGATCACTATGTTGTACCTTATTCCCCAACTCAACTTGTCAACATATTTCTGCTTATGATCTTGCCTCTCATTTCACTGTGAACAGACATGTAAAAGAAAAACATTCATATTCCTTACCTTTTTTTACATTCTTATTTCTTTTCATAGTACTTATAAATTAGANCTATTACCTCAAATCTCAAGCGGTTTCTCCATACCGCCTGATAATCCCACCACATTGTGATAAACAATTCAATGTCCTCCTTTCCAGATCACTATGTTGTACCTTATTCCCCAACTCAACTTGTCAACACATTTCTGCTCATGATCTTGCCTCTCATTTCACTGTGAATAGACATGCAAAAGAAAAACATTCATATTCCTTACCTTTTTTTACATCCTTATTTCTTTTCATAGTACTTATAAATTAGAACGTTTATAATCATTTATTTTGCTTTAACTTTCACCAATCTGCCCTTCATTCCATAAGAATGTAAACTCTATGAGGCAAGGTTGGTTCTGTGGGGCTTTTGTCACTTCTGCACCCCAAGCTCTCAGGATAGTATCTGGCATGTAGAAATCAATCAGTTAATCTATATGAATAAAATAATGAAATCTTCTACAAATAAACCTACCTTCTCTCTATAATGGTCCCAGAGTACTGTGTTGCACTGTTCATTTTAATGGATAAGCTATTCTTTTTCCTAGAATCAACTTTTATTCTTGTGATCTGGAAACAGGATTACCATGTTATTATCATGTAATTTACTCAATATACAACAGTGGGTGGGCATTGTGGGGATGAAAATCATCTATCTAGTAAAAGGGTTTATTTCTTTGTGTGTGTGTGTGTGTGTGTGTGTGTGTGTGTGTTTNCTCCTAGAATCAACTTTTATTCTCGTGATCCGGAAACAGGATCACCATGTTATTATCATGTAATTTACTCAATATACAACAGTGGGTGGGCACTGTGGGGATGAAAATCATCTATCTAGTAAAAGGGTTTATTTCTTTGTGTGTGTGTGTGTGTGTGTTTTGCAGGTAACTACAGTATAGAATGGGCTTCCCTGTTGGTTCACAGGTTAAAGCATCTGCCTGCAATGCAGGAGACCTGGGTTCGATCCCTGGGTCGAGAAGATCCCCTGGAGAAGGAAATGGCAACCCACTCCAGTATTCTTGCCTGGAGAATCCCATGGACAGAGGAGCCTGGTGGGCTACAGTCCACGGGGTCGCAGAGTCGGACACGACTGAGTGACTTCACTTCACTACAGTATGGAATACCAACAGTCAGTTAAATTTTATAACATTTTGCCTATTCAAAAACTTTTAGTCAAAAATGTCATAACCAACTCCCAACTTATAAAAAAAAAAACTTGTCTTCAACTCTACATCTTCTTTGTTCTGCTAACCTTTATAACAAAAATTTCTGNTGACTTCACTTCACTACAGTATGGAATACCAACAGTCAGTTAAATTTTATAACATTTTGCCTATTCAAAAACTTTTAGTCAAAAATGTCATAACCAACTCCCAACTTATAAAAAAAAAAACTTGTCTTCAACTCTACATCTTCTTTGTTCTGCTAACCTTTATAACAAAAATTTCTGAAATGACTATCATATCACTGGAGATAATAATATTGTAATATCTTTGGATGGTGACACATGGTGAGTAGACTTATTGTAGGGATTATTTTGTAATGTATAAACATATGTATAATATATGCATAAACACTATGCTATATACCTAAAAGTCATATACTGTGGTAAATCANGGACTTGCTGTGTTGACCATTATCCTTTATTACTTAGATACAATTTACATTATTCCATATTATCTACATTTACTCAGTGAATAAGCATCCCCATATGGTTGTTCTGCTTTGGTCTATGTATGCCAGTTTTGACAAACCCAAAGGACTTTGAATCTCAAGCCCACCTAACTGGCAAAGAAGGAGCTTGAAGCCACTCCCCACGTCTAGGAAAAGGTGTTCTTTGGCAAACTGGAAACATGGATCACATAACTAATGGCTGGACATGGTGAAAATTTACTCTTGCAGCTCTAGTCACGGACTTGAACTCCACCAGCATTGCTGATGCTTTTAACAGAATGTTCCTCGGGTTCCTTGTAAAAAAATACTTTTGTCAATAAAATCTCCCAAGTTTTAGGAGGTAGAATTAGGAGAGCTTTTGGTAACCTGCTTGATATGTGTTAGTGACTCAGTTGTGTCTGACTCTTTGCAACTCCAAGGACTGTAGCCTGCCAGGCTTCTCTGTCCATGGGATTCTCCAGACAATAAAACTGGAGTGGATTGCCATCCCCTCCTCCAGAAAGAAGGGATGGATGGATGAGACCTAATGCAACTCTGGTATTGAGTCTTCCAGCACCCTCCAAAAGGCTTTCTACTAGTGTTACAGTGGCTTTGTGCTCTGTGTATACATTGCAGGTCAGCCACTGTGCTCCTGGGCTTCAGGCACTGGTGTGAGGCTTTTTTTAGGAATAGTGTCATTCTTCCCACTTAATCCCAAAAAGATGATTAAAGAACTCTTTCATTATTAAAGGACACACAAGCTGCCCTAATGCTGGGATTCATAAAAGCAGGTCCTGGGTCCTCTCTCATCATTCCTGTTCCAGGTGGGAATTGCCTACCCTAAAATTTCTGTATCTCATTATCCATTGGAACTCCCTCTCCTTGTTTTTCCATTTGTACCTTCACTGTAGAGACTTGGAACTTATTATTTTCCTGCCTCTGATCACAGCTGTGTCTGGTATCACAATTCAGATTCTACTCCCTGGCTCTGTAATCTCTGATGGTTCTGGACAGACGTGGATCTGGAGTGATTCAGTGAATCTTGGCAGAGCACTTCTTCCTTCTCCCGTTCAGCCCAGCGCATCTACCAGGCTCACTCGGTCTTCAGAAAGTGAGGCCTCTCCATAACATCTGTGCTCCTCTTGCTCTTGCCTCCTGTTTATTCTTTTTTCAAGAAAATACGCATTGCGCATATATATTTGGAGCTTCAGCTAGTAAAGAATCAGCCTGCAATGCAGGAGATCCTGATTCAATTTCTGGATCCAGAAGATCCTCTGGAGGAGGGCATGGCAACCCACTCCAGTATTTTTTGCCTGGAGAATCCCCATGGACAGAGGAGCTTGGCAGCCTACAGTCCTTGGAATCGCAGAGAGTTGGACATGACTAAACACAGCACACACAGTGACCCATATATATTTATTATTTATAAATGTTTAACTTTTTATTTTATATTGGAGTATATGGCATCACTAACTCGATGGACGTGAGTCTGAGTGAACTCTGGGAGTTGGTGATGGACAGGGAGGCCTGGCGTGCTACGATTCATGGGGTCACAAAGGGTCGGACACGACTGTGCGACTGAACTGAACTGAACTGAACGGATAGCCAATTAACAATATTATGATAGTTTCAAGCGGATAGCAAAGAGAGCCAGCCATACATATTTGTTGTTGTTCAGTCGCTATCATTTTGAAATGAGTCAGTCACACATAGACATGTATGCGTTCTCCCCCACACTCCCCTCCCATCCAGGCTGCCACATAACATTGAGCAGAGCTCCCTATGCTCTACAGGAAGCCCTTGCTGGTTGTCTATTTTAACCTCTTGTTAACTCTAACATTGAGATGTGGTCCTCACATGCTCCAAACACAGACAGAGGGAGCTCTTCACAGATAGAGTGTGCTCACCTGACAGTTTCTGTGTTAAACACACAGTAGGTGAGGGAGAAGAAGGAATAGCTGAAAGATTTTGGCTACATTAGTCAGATTATAACCCAAAGGGATAATTTCTCCTTGGGAAGAAGAAGAAGAAAACTTGCAATTAAAGGCATTTGCTAATGAAGTTGTGTCGCCTGGAAAAGTGGAGCAACACAGTTCATCCAGCCCATCCTCTTACAGGACCTCCTGATGCTTTGGGTAGAATTTTCTTTTGGTGGGTGAGCGAAATTTGATGAGAGAAACTGAAGTGACTTCAGTTCTCCTGACTCGAAGCAGGTGAAATAGAACCTGACAGACCAGGGCAATGAGATGCATAAAGGACCCAGAGCCCACTAGGATTACAAAGGCCTGACAGAAGCCCTGAATTAATGCACATTAAACCTGAAGATCATGTTTTAAGCAGCCTTCAAATGCTGACTTGCCTCTGCTATATCCACTCAATAAACTGTGAAATCAAGGNACTCTGGTATTGAGTCTTCCAGCATCCTCCAAAAGGCTTTCTACTAGTGTTACAGTGGCTTTGTGCTCTGTGTATACATTGCAGGTCAGCCACTGTGCTCCTGGGCTTCAGGCACTGGTGTGAGGCTTTTTTTTAGGAATAGTGTCATTCTTCCCACTTAATCCCAAAAAGATGATTAAAGAACTCTTTCATTATTAAAGGACACACAAGCTGCCCTAATGCTGGGATTCATAAAAGCAGGTCCTGGGTCCTCTCTCATCATTCCTGTTCCAGGTGGGAATTGCCTACCCTAAAATTTCTGTATCTCATTATCCATTGGAACTCCCTCTCCTTGTTTTTCCATTTGTACCTTCACTGTAGAGACTTGGAACTTATTATTTTCCTGCCTCTGATCACAGCTGTGTCTGGTATCACAATTCAGATTCTACTCCCTGGCTCTGTAATCTCTGATGGTTCTGGACAGACGTGGATCTGGAGTGATTCAGTGAATCTTGGCAGAGCACTTCTTCCTTCTCCCGTTCAGCCCAGCGCATCTACCAGGCTCACTCGGTCTTCAGAAAGTGAGGCCTCTCCATAACATCTGTGCTCCTCTTGCTCTTGCCTCCTGTTTATTCTTTTTTCAAGAAAATACGCATTGCGCATATATATTTGGAGCTTCAGCTAGTAAAGAATCAGCCTGCAATGCAGGAGATCCTGATTCAATTTCTGGATCCAGAAGATCCTCTGGAGGAGGGCATGGCAACCCACTCCAGTATTTTTTGCCTGGAGAATCCCCATGGACAGAGGAGCTTGGCAGCCTACAGTCCTTGGAATCGCAGAGAGTTGGACATGACTAAACACAGCACACACAGTGACCCATATATATTTATTATTTATAAATGTTTAACTTTTTATTTTATATTGGAGTATATGGCATCACTAACTCGATGGACGTGAGTCTAAGTGAACTCCGGGAGTTGGTGATGGACAGGGAGGCCTGGCGTGCTACGATTCATGGGGTCACAAAGAGTCGGACACGACTGTGCAACTGAACTGAACTGAACTGAACTGATAGCCAATTAACAATATTGTGATAGTTTCAAGCGGATAGCAAAGAGAGCCAGCCATACATATTTGTTGTTGTTCAGTCGCTATCATTTTGAAATGAGTCAGTCACACATAGACATGTATGCGTTCTCCCCCACACTCCCCTCCCATCCAGGCTGCCACATAACATTGAGCAGAGCTCCCTATGCTCTACAGGAAGCCCTTGCTGGTTGTCTATTTTAACCTCTTGTTAACTCTAACATTGAGATGTGGTCCTCACATGCTCCAAACACAGACAGAGGGAGCTCTTCACAGATAGAGTGTGCTCACCTGACAGTTTCTGTGTTAAACACACAGTAGGTGAGGGAGAAGAAGGAATAGCTGAAAGATTTTGGCTACATTAGTCAGATTATAACCCAAAGGGATAATTTCTCCTTGGGAAGAAGAAGAAGAAAACTTGCAATTAAAGGCATTTGCTAATGAAGTTGTGTCGCCTGGAAAAGTGGAGCAACACAGTTCATCCAGCCCATCCTCTTACAGGACCTCCTGATGCTTTGGGTAGAATTTTCTTTTGGTGGGTGAGTGAAATTTGATGAGAGAAACTTAAGTGACTTCAGTTCTCCTGACTTGAAGCAGGTGAAATAGAACCTGACAGACCAGGGCAATGAGATGCATAAAGGACCCAGAGCCCACTAGGATTACAAAGGCCTGACAGAAGCCCTGAATTAATGCACATTAAACCTGAAGATCATGTTTTAAGCAGCCTTCAAATGCTGACTTGCCTCTGCTATATCCACTCAATAAACTGTGAAATCAAGGCTACTAAAGAAAACCCTTGGAAATGTATTCATTCATTTGACAATTATCTAGATAGTACATAGGGGCTTCCCTGGTGCCTCAGATGCCAAAGAATCTGCCTGCAATGCAGGAGACGGGGTTTCAGTCCCTAAGTTGGGAAGATCCCCTGGAGAAGGGAATGACTACTCACTCCAGCATTCTTGCCCGGAGAATTCCATGGATAGAGGAGCCTGGCAGGCTACAGTCCATGGGGTCACAAAGAATCGAACACGACTGAATGAATAATATTTTTTTTCACACTAGATAATGTCTACTGTGTGACAAATGCAGTTCTAAGTGATGGGGATTCAATAGTGAGTAAAACAGACAAAATTTCCTGCCTTTGTGGGGCTTATTGTCCAGTAGTAAAAAATCAACAGTAAACAAGATAAATCGGTTAAATATATACTGTTAGGAAGCAATTAACATAGAGAAGAAGGCATAAAATTCCATGATTTGGATCGTGCAGGACAGTGGTGAAGAATTTTAACGAGAGGAATTTCGAATTAAGGTATGAAGGAAGGAGAAACTAACCAAGAAGGTATCTGAGGTGCCATCATTTTAGGAAGAGGAAAGAGCAAATTTAACAGCCTTGAGATAGGATCTCCTCTGGAAAGTTTGAAAAATACCAAGAAAGATGGTAGAACTGGAGTGAAATGAGAGGTAAGAATGTTAGATAAGGTATATGTGTGTGACTGGGAGGTGGTGTTTATGAATATAGTAAGAACTTTGACTTTGAAATAGAAGCTATCTGTGAGTTTTGAGCAGAAGAGTGACAAGATTGGATATGATTTAACAGATCATCTGGCTGCTTGGTTGGAGGCAGATTTTAGGAAGTAAAAGTAGAAGCTAGGAGGCCAGGTAGGGGTGATTAATCCAACAGTAAAGGGGGGGGAGATTGACTGTGGTATGGAAAGGGGCTAAACTAGAGATCGATTTTGAAGGTAAAAATATGTGAGTTTTCTAATAAACTCACTAGAGAACAGGAAACAAAAATCGAGACAAAAAGCAAGGATTTTGGCCTGATCAGCTAGAATAAGTTAGTGTTGAGAGGTATGTGGATAATGGTGAAAAGACTAAGTTTAGGAGCCGAGAGTAAGGCACCTGGTTTTGTTGGTGGGTTTTTTGTTTTTGTTTTTGGGGTCTTTTTCTTTTTTTGGCCTCACTGCTCAGCATATGGGATCCTACTTCTCCAGACAAGGATGGAACCCACACCTCCTGCAGGGGAGGTGAGGATTCTTAACCACTGATCACCAGGGAAGTGGTTCTGAGTATGACTGTTCAGGAGATCACTGTTGAGTATGTCTATTCAGATGCTTTTTACACATCTCAACAGAGATGTCAAGTAGATAGTTTGACATCAGAATCCTCTTGTTTTACATTTTTATTCATCAATTCCATTCAGTTACTCAGTCATGTCTGACTCTTTGCGACCCCATGAACCACAACAAGCCAGGCCTCCCTGTCCGTCACCAACTCCCAAAGTTCACTCAAACCCCTGTCCGTCGAGTCGGCAATGCCATCCAGCCATCTCATCCTTTGTCATCCCCTTCTCCTCCTGCTCTCAATTTTTCCCAGCATCAGGGTCTTTTCAAATGAGTAAGCCCTTCACATCAAGTGGCCAAAGTATTGGAGTTTCAGCTTCAACATCAGTCCTTCCAGTGAATACCCAGGACTGATCTGCTTTAGGATGGACAGGTTGGATCTCCTTGCAGTCCAAGGGACTCTCAAGAGTCTTCTCCAACACCACAGTTCAAAAGCATCAATTCTTCGGTGCTCAGCTTTCATGATCTTTTTCAAAAGGAAAGGAAAGCGTGAGTTAGGATCAGGATTAGAAGACTCGGGCTCCTCCAAATGTTTGTGGTTCTGAATGGCTGTTGGATCATGAAAGGACAGCAGTGTTCTTGGTAGAAGAGGTGAAAGTGAAAGTGCCTCAGTCAGGCCTGTCTCTTTGTGACCCTATGGAATTCTCCAGGCCAGAATACTAGAGTGGGTAGCCTTTCCCTTCTCCAGGGCATCTTCCCAATCCATGGATCGAACCCAGGTCTCCTGCATTGCAGGCAGATTCTTTACCAGCTGAGCCACCAGGGAAGAGGTGATGAAGTTCTTGAAGCACAGAAATGCCTACATTTTCTTGAAATGACAGCTTTATTACAATGGATTTTTAAAGCTGTTATTACTCTGTGTTGTATTAGCATCTAAAATTTTAGTTGTATGTCATAGTCCAAACATTAGTATAAAGATTTTATCTTTCAATCCTGATCATAAACAAACTTCATTTGTGAGAGTTAAAACTCACCAACATTTATGCTGTGACTTGCTGAGTAGGAAACTCAAGTCAAGTGGATTCAGCATTTATCTCCTCATCCAGTGTCTCCAAGTCAATAACAAGATGAAAGGAGGCCATGGCACATTCTGGTGGAATGCCATGACTTCATCCCCAAGAAGAACGGAGACACACTTTGATCTCATGACTTCAAGTTACATGTCGGTCTCTTGTTCATGTCTGCCCCAGTCAACACTGACTATGATGTCTGTGGTTCTGGTTTCTTCTCTCCTGATTCAGCCCCTATGAGTTAAATACCAGCTTATGTACCAACAACACCATGCACCATGCCATTGTGCCATCAATATTCTGGGGAAAATTTCCCGTAACCCTCTGCGTGCTCCAATTTTGAAAGCATCCCGTTTTTAACAATATGCCAGGCTCCCATGAATAGGCAGCTTTTCATCACTGTTAACAAATGGCAATTATTTCCCCTCCAGCACATAATTTTTTTCCCCATTTGTTGCCTACCTAGGTGACCTTCAGACTGCATTCACCATTTATATTTTTAAATTGCATTTTATTTAATTTTAAAACTTGAACAAGATGAATACAATTTTTTTTCCTGTTAAGCAGTGTTTCTAAACCTTTTACTTATTATTGGGGGAAAATAGAATCTTATAGACATTTCCCCCTTATTATATCCCCCAACTATATCATTTTAATGCACCAATGTACTGTAAATGTCTTTCTGTACTGTGGGTGTTTGGAGTAACATTTAACATCCTTCCTCTCATCTCAAAATGGTACAGATGGACTTGGCAAAGAAGAAATTTATTTATTTTCAAAGAAGAAATATAGACTCAGACAGAAAGAATAAACTTACCAGTACCAAGAGGGAAGGAGGTGGGGTGACCTGGGAGCTTGGGATTGACATATAAGGCACTACTATGTATAAAATAGATAAATAACGGGAACCTAGTGTATAGCACAAGGGACCTACTCAGTGCTCTGTGGTGACCTGAATGGAAAACAAATCCAAAAAAGAGGGGATGTGTATAGCTGATTCATTTTGCTGTACCATAGAAATTAACACATTGTAAAACTATTATACTCCAATAAAAATTGAAAACAAGAATCAATTTTTGCTCCTTTGGGGGCAAGATTGTCTCTGTTGAAAATTCATGTTCTGGAGTATTTTAATGTCAGAACTGATGACAGAGGAACAAGGATAAGGGAAAGAAAGGAAGCCTGTAGCTTCTGCTGTGGACGTGATTACCACTTTCCTTTTCTCCAGAGCTGAATGAGACACTCTCTTAAAAGCTGACATTGATAAGATGCACGGATTGTTTGTGCCAAGTGGTT
This sequence comes from Neotragus moschatus, assembly GCA_006410615.1. Classification (NCBI taxonomy): domain Eukaryota; kingdom Metazoa; phylum Chordata; class Mammalia; order Artiodactyla; family Bovidae; genus Neotragus; species Neotragus moschatus. The sequence continues at coordinate 681,155 of SJYA01003037.1, forward strand.
CATTTATGCCAGACAGTCTAAGGTCATCTGAGACAAGTATACCTGCTACTCTGAATTCATAGATAATTTTCTAGATTTGCCATCTAATAAAATTTCCTCATAGAATTAATTCTGCTTAAAGGATTAAAAACCAACTGGGAACTTTGCAAAGGTAGCAATACTTCAGTCCATTCTTTGTAGTCTTTCCAGTAATGCATTATAATTTGGGTAAAGATAGATGAAAGGCCAATAATCAGGGTGACAAGAAATGGGACTGGGGCTGCAGGGCTGATTTTGTTTTACAAACAAAGTATGGCCTTAGTAAGGCCTTTCTACTTAAAAGTGGAGCAGGTGGACCTGAATTTGCAACCTATATGGGTAGGCGCCATGCTTGGCTACAGGCCAGTATATCGGCCTTTATAACATTGGTTATGCTTTCTTTCTTAAAATTCTTTTATAGGCTCCATGTTGACTATTTGAATAACAATTTTTAGGCAGAAAGCTTATAATCATGACTATATTACAAAAACTGTTACACATCCGATGTGAATAATGTAGTTGAGACGAATACATAATATGCTTGCTATTTTATAGTTTTGAATAAAGTTGGATACATATTGAAGTTAAAGGTTAAAATTGTATTTACTGGTAGCATTTTAGGTGATTTTTAAATGTGGAAAACACATTCAAGATGTGAAACAGAAGCACTTGTGTACAATTTGTCCTTTCCCCACTAATCTTCAACTTTTGGCATTACTTATTACATTATTTATACGATAGAAGAACATGATTTTATCTTTTTTTTTTTAATTTCCAAAAGATTCAGTTCTAGCTTTGATACTGAAGTTTCCTGGCATCAAAAGCCCTTTCAATAGTGTTTAGTGACCCACATATTTACAGCTCACAATNGAGGGATTGGGGGCAGGAGGAGAAGGGGACAACAGAGGATGAAATGGCTGGATGGCATCACTGACTCAAAGGACGTGAGTTTAAGCGAACTCCGGGAGTTGATGGTGGACAGGGAGGCCTGGCGTGCTGCGATTCATGGGATCACAAAAAGTCGGACATGACTGAGCAACTGAACTGAATGAATATTTGTGGCTCTGAATGAAAAAAACTTCCATTGATTTTATGGTTTTGACTATTGGGGATCATACTTCAGACTAGACCACAGAAAGCATACAGTTTTGTGTGTGTGTGTCTGTGTACTTTTCCACTTAAAAAAAAAATTAATTGGAGGATAATTACTTTACAGTGGTGCATTGGTTTCTGCCGTACAACAACGCATTTAGCCACAAGTACGCTCCTCCCTCTTGAGCCTCCCTCCCACTCCCCCATCCCGCCCCTCCAGGCTGTCACAGAGCACTGCGCTGAGCTCCTTGTGTGATACAGCAAGTCCCACCGCTATCTATTTCAGTATGATAATGTGTATGTTTCACTGCTACTCTCTCAATCCCTCCCACCCTCTCCTTCCCTGCTGTGTCCACAGATCTGTTCTCTACGTCTGTGTCTCTATTCCTGTCCTGCAAATAGGTTCATCAGTACCATTTTCCTAAATTTCATATATAGCATGCAATGTTAATACTTAAATGCAGTTTTTCAAATAGGTGTCGTTCCATCATCATTACCAAAGAAATTTTATATCCAAATNAGATCTGTTCTCTACGTCTGTGTCTCTATTCCTGTCCTGCAAATAGGTTCATCAGTACCATTTTCCTAAATTTCATATATAGCATGCAATGTTAATACTTAAATGCAGTTTTTCAAATAGGTGTCGTTCCATCATCATTACCAAAGAAATTTTATATCCAAATTTCGCTTTCATATATTTCTACAAAAGCAGAGAATATTCTTCCTATTTGACCCCCCCCAAAAAAAAAATAAGAGAGAGAGAGAAATCGTCAGATTTTTTCCCACTTGTATAAGGTCAACTGAGTTTGTGGCAGAGATGAGAATAAAATCCTAACTCTTAGGCCCTTCCACAGGAATACATTTTCTTTGGGAAATAATCATAGGTACTTGAAAAGGACCGCTTTGGAAAAGAAAAACGTGAATTCCAAACCACCTGATTCAGTTCAGTAAGTGTTTGCAGAGTGTTTTTTATTTGTCAAATACACAGTGAGGACACCAACTCTATTTTCTCAGTGCCCAGCTTGTGAAGTGTTGCCCCTTAGGCAACAGGAAATGGTCTTCTTTTCTCTGTTTCCAGATTATAAAATAAATGCTGTTTATGTGCCTTTACCTGTCAATCCAATGCAGTTACCATGCACACACAGAACAGCAGAGGCGCGGCAATTTGTAAGGTGGTATTTTACACTCGCCTCATTTGTTAGCCTAATGGGCCAGTAAGGAGCACTATTTCATGCTTGATTGACTTTCTCTTTTCAGGCTCTGCTTAGGGGATTAGGAGCTTCCTAGGCTTTGAAGGAAGAAAGAATTTAAAGACAGGAGACCACCTAAACCCCAGAAAGACTTGCATTTTCCCTTCTCCTGGCAGAGTTCTACTTATGAAATGAATGTAATTTTGAAAGGTTGCTTGAAATGTTAAGTACGTTTTAAACAGCTGTTCTACCACCAGGCTAAAGGAAACACTATAATATAATGTAAATAGGACTCATAATTTAAAAAAAAAAACAGACTTCAGCTCTAGTTGTAACTTTTCTTCTTGTTTTGAGATCTTTGGCACAATATTTGGAGAGACTCACTTTGCACTTGCATATCATTACAAAAGTCCTGGGAAATATTGAAGAAAACAGAAAAGGTAGAATTTTGAGCTAATAAAGAGCCCACTCACCTTATGTTCAAGCTCCAACTGTTCTGTCAAAATACTCAGGAATTTAGATGAAAAGGAAATTGAACAGAATCCTAAACTAACAATAGGAAGAATGCACATAGTGAGGTCCAGAGAAAATTTCCAACAACTATTAAGATGGACTCTTTTCTTATACTACAGTTGATCCAACTTCTGAACGAGGACAGTAGGTTGTCATGAAAACAAGAGGGACAGGATTTTATTCTCCTGTCATTTTATCCTGAAACCATGAATATAGGTGCTACACCAATTAAAACAATGGGTAGTTCATCTCACATGCATGCGTACTCGTCACTTCAGCCATGTCCAACTCTTTGCAACCCCATGGACTGTAGCCCACCAAGCTTCTCTTGTCCATGGGATTCTCCAGGCAAGAATACTGGAGTGAGGTGCCATTTCCTTCTCCAGGGGATCTTCCTGATTGAGGGATCAAATCTGCGTCTCTTATGTCTCCTACATTGGCAGACAGGATCTTTACCACTAATGCCACCTGGGAAGCCCATTGATCTCACATGTGTCCAGAAATAATTTCTGATCAAATCAGAGCCATCGTCTCTTTCCTTTAATTTTCCTTGTTATCATTAACTGCTACTTATGCTGAGGTTTGACAGCCAATCTTGCTCCTCCCGAAGCCTCAGATGTAACATTATGATCTAGTCCCACAAGTATCCTCAGCTCTGAAAACAGAAGAAAATGAAATAGTTCATATAAGTTGGGTTGATGTCGGGATCTGCAGCCAACATTTTTGTCCTTTCCCTTCAGGCTGACACCAATTTTTGACAACTTGTGTTTTCCCCAAATTTGCCCATTTTATCTAAGTTGTTATGTTTGTTTGCATAAAGTTGTTCATTGTGGTCTCTTATTATTCTTTTAATATCTGTATGATCTGTGGTCATAATTTCATTTTCACTCTTGTCCATACTAATTTGTGTTCTTTCTTTTTATTTTCAGAAAATCTAGCTAGATCAATCTTATTGACCTTATCAAAGAACTAGCTTTGAACATTGATAATTTTTTTTTACTAATTGTGTTGTTAACCTTTCTATTTAATTTAATTTTTTTTAATTTTTACTATTTCTTTCATCCTTTTTGCCTTGTTCCCTTTTTTGCTTAAGTTGGAACCTCAGATTGTTGATTTTAGATTTATCTTCTTTTCTAATGTACACGCTGTAAGAGGAATAAATTTCTCTTAGTCTTACTTTTGCTGCATCACATACGTTTTTATGTTTTTCTCTTGTCATTTAACATAACATTGGAAGTCCTAGCCATAACAACCAGACAAGAAAAGGAAATAAAAGGCATCTAAATTGGAAAGGAAGAGGTAAAACTCGCTATTTGCAGATGACATAATCTTTAAGTGAAGCAGATAATATTCACTAAAGTAATGTTAGTATTTCTTAGTAAAGTCCAGAATTTTATGTCCCATATCTCCTTAGGCCAACGGAAACTCAGGGGGAATCTCTGCCGCATGACCTTGTCACAGGTGGTATTCCCATGCTGGCTCCTGGCACCTTGAAAAAAAAAAAAAAAGCTCCCTGAAGAATATTCAGACATTTATTAAATCTATAGTGCCTAAGGAAACCTCAAGTATCACTTTACGGCAACTTTTATCTTGATACGCCCAATCAAAAATACCTGATCTCATAAGGTTAACATTTTCCAAATAATCCTCAACACCATCTTCATAACAAGACCCTAATATTGTCTTCCAAAATCTCTTTTTGGAGGAATAATTTCTGGGGAAACTTGGAGCAACAAAACTAAATATCTGACCACTCGGGTAGCATTTGAGGTCTGAAATCATTTCTTAGATAAAATCTATTAACTGGGGGCAAAATCAGTGAGTAACTACACCTTCCTACTTATCACACGTCCAAGCAGTTAGGTACTTACACCAGCAAATCATCTTTGTGAGCAAGATTTGGCTCTGGAACAATCCAAATGTTCAAAAAGAAGATTGCCACGTTGATATTCTTTCTGAAAATCTCTATACCCCCAAAGTCATAGTCATTGACATAGGGAATGACTCTCCACCTTGAAATCTTTGGCTCTGTACAAAGGACTGTGGCTATCATCACATGAACCATTCACATAACACTATAAAGCTGACTTTGTTATCAATCCAGAGTCAGACTTGTATGAATCCACCTTCAAGATCACCTTCAAAATTAATATCCTTCCCAGTATACAACTTTAGGATCCCGGAGTGCATATTTTCCAAAGATGTCATGAAACATTTGAAATAAAACAGCAATAAAGTGCATAAGACTTTTAATGAGGTCAACTGACATTTTTGGAATGACCACAGAGTAACACAATACATAGTTATCAATTTATAAACTAAATTGACTCCAAAGAACTAAAAAGTTCAAGCAAGCCAGCATCCTGAAAAATATTTCCATAGATTTGATTATAGCTGTTTTCCTACCTTAGAGACACTGTGCCATCCCAAACCTCATCAATTTTCTCATACAAAAGGAGTTATTTCCTACTTAGTATGTATCAGAGCTGAGACAACCATCATCTTTCTGCAAGAAATCTTCAGGTTTCACATGAAATGAGATTAGATTATTTTAGGCTTTAATGTTCTCCTGTTTATTGTAGACACTTTCTGAAGCTCTCTCAACCAGAAACCCAGAAGTATAAGAAGTGTCTGCTATAACAAGCGGATTTCATCGCATGAAATGCCCGGCTTGCTCTGATTCACTCACAATGATGTTTGGAGAACGAGACCATTTCAGGCTCGTTAATCAGTATCCGTGGCTCTAAGAATTGAGATGCTCTGTGCCTGTATCACTCTCCCTGCAGTGAAGCTCTGAGTCTGCTCCCGCATGCTCTCAGGGAGGGAGGCGGAAGGATACACAGGGACGTGTATCATCAAAGGTCACAAGTATTTAAAGCCCTCCCAGGTGAGAGCCAAGTGCAAGCTGTGGATCAAACAAAAATGCAGTGACAAACACACCGTGGTTACAAAGCAGAGTTAAGCTGGATTCAACCATGGCGAATTGTTTCCAAAGCCTAGTTCCCCTCTTATCTCAGTCCTCGTCTCTCCAGCTTTGTGGTTATTCTCGCAAAGACTTTCCCCCTGCTCATCTTACTAACACCATTGCTAGTCTATTCTATCATTTTTTCAGAATGTCCTCATGTATTGAAAACATTCCCGTGCTCACGTCTGCAGTGTCTCTTCCTTGCTCTTCAACCCCAGTTTGCACTGTATTATTATTCATTTTGGGCTTTTAATAAAACATTTTATTTTATATTGGAGTATAGCTGATTAACAATACAGTGTAGTTTCCGGTGAAGAGCAAAGGGACTCCACCATACATAAGTACAGGTATCCATTCTCCCCCAGACTCCCTTCCATCCAGGCTGCCATGTAACATTGCTGCTACTGTTTAGTCATCAAGCTGTGTCTTGCTCTTTTGTGTTGCCATGGAGTACAGCCCACCAAGCTCCTCTGTCCGTGGAATTTCCCAGGCAAGGACATGGGAGTGTGTTGTCATTTCCTTTTCCATGCATCTTCCTAACTCAGGGATTGAACGTGTGTCTCCTGTGTTGGCAGGCATATTATTTTACCACTAAGCCACCAGAGAAGCCCCATAAAACACTGAGCAGAGTGTTATTATTATTAACCAACTAAAGGTAGAGAGCAGAAAACCATACTAAAAATGAACCAGCGTATTATTTTCATGGCTAGATGTAGTTTCTGTTTCATCTGCCACTGTGAATAAAGATACACACGCTAGAGCAGCCATACGTGGCTGTTTGCAATCAAATGTGAGCAGTGCAGCGGCTCGTGTGTGTACCATGGTGTCTGTCCATGGTCTCCCTCTAAGGACTCCAAGATGTTTAGCATCATTCGTGCATGTTATTTGAAAGGAATGTTGACATAGTATGAATATGGTCATTCTTCTCTTCTGCTTAAGGCTGGCATAACAAATAAGACTCTCTAAATTTATATGCCCAATTGCTTTTAGGTTAACAGGCTCTGAAGAGCTGTGGAAATACTCCCCCAGAGTTTCATTGTGAGTTAATGGAGAATCATCTAGACTTTCTTCAGGACAATTAGAATAATAAACACCAGGCAGTTTTATCAATTAGACATTTCACCAGGACCATCACTCAAGTGGACAAGCAATTCGAACTATTCCCCAAGGAAATCTGGACTCAGTGATCTCTGCTCTTTGCCAAAACCCTGGTGAGAGACTAAAGAATTATTCTTCCAGTGATGCAAGGCAGGGCCAGTGGGAGAGGCTCCCACGGTGCTTATTTTGGGGAAGTTGTATAAGGACCAGGAGCAGAGTCCAGTGCAGGAAGTGGGGACCCCCTACCCTTCATTCTCACAGACGAAGAAGTCATAATCAACATTGAGTTTTCTTCTCTGAATGGCAAGAAAATATGGTAAAATCTCACTATTATTATAGTAAAATCTCAGAATATATGTGGCTAGATACGTGTGGAGGGGGAAGATTCCAATTTGAATATGCAGAACATTTTTTAAAAGCTGCACTGTAGAATTCTGTCAAGGCAGCTTTGTAGCTTTCAAAGACATACAGTAGCTGGCAATGGAGTGGTATATTGCTTCCTACTAGAGGTCTTTCAGTTCAGTTCAGTTGCTCAGTCATGTCTAACTCTTTGTGACCCCATGGACGGCAGCACGCCAGGCTGCCCTGTCCTTCACCATTTCCTGGCGTTTACTCAAGCTTATGTCTATCGAGTCGGTGATGCCATCCAACCACCTCATCCTCTGTCGTCCCCTTCTCCTCCTGCCTTCAATCTTTCCCAGCATCAGGGTCTTTTCCAATGAGTTAGTTCTTTGCATCAGGTGGCCTAAGTATTGAAGTTTCAGCTTCAACATCAGTCCTTCCAATGAATATTTAGGACTGATTTTCTTTAGGATTGACAGAGGTCTTTAGGCACCTTGTTTATTAACACACACATAAGGATAATTTATAAGTAGTATGCCTATTAATTGTTTATAAATGATGCTTTTCAAGCGCTAGAGGGCTCTTGAAATCAATTGTTTCTTTTAAGTATTTTAAATATTGTTCCAGTACACTTACTTATACCATGAATTATTTAGGAAACTTTTTCTCTATTGCTAGCATAAAGATAAAATTTAGTCCAGTTCTAATCAAAATTATCACAAATTCAATTTGCTGCTGTCTGGTGGACTGTCTTGCTAGATAACCAGTACTCTGCAAGCTTAGTTGCCATTATAAGCACACAGCTCCTACCACAGCACTGAATTTTTATTTCTGGAAGATAGTAAGAAATGGGAAAACCATCCAAAACATGATGAAGTGGTTTGACATTTCCACCCTTAAAGCTTGTATTTTTTTCCTAATAATTATTATAAGGTCACGTTTTAAAATAAAGACCAGAACTCGTATGTGTGTGTGGACAGGCCAACAGTTTTCCAGGTCCTTCTCATATACCAAAAGAATGTGTATACTCAGTCATGTCCAGTTCTTTGCAACCCCACGGACTGTCGCCCACCAGATTCCTCTGCCCATGGAATTTCCCAGGCAAAAATACTGGAGTGGGTTGCTGTTTCCTTCTCCAGGGGATCTTCTGCGTCCAGGGATGGAATCCGCATCTCCTGCATTGGCAAGTGCTTTCTTTACCACTGAGCCACCTGGGAAGCCCCTAAATACCAAGGTCACTGTCAATTGTGCCTTATGATAGTGAGCTAAAATTCATGAACAAGGGTAGTGTTGGTGCAGCAGTTTCAAATTTTGACTTTTTACTAGCATTGCTATTGGCCTTGCTTGATGTCTTGATGTGTGTATGAATACATACACACACACACATGCATGCAAACACACACAGATTTGCAGCTTTCAACACAGAAAGAGATCAAATAAGATAATGTATTTTCTCCCCTTGGGATAGGAATAAGGTAACATTCTCATTTTACTGAAAAAAAAAAAAAAGAAATTTACCAAGGTTGTCCACTGCAGGCAAAGGCAGTGTACTTTTACACAAGACTTTCAAAAACAAAAGGATAATCTTTCACCGTCCAGAGAGAAGTGAGACAATTATTTATCTTCTCACTCAACACTTTTTGTTAAGCACGTACCCTGTGCCTGACTGTTTTCTAGATATGAGAATATGTCAATGAACAAATGTCCTTGAAGTCATGAAGCTTACATTCAAGCACCGGCTTATTTTTTCACAACCCTTTAACTTCCTAATCACCATGTGACATTTATACACTTCTTTATAGTTTGTAGTACAGTTTCACGTGCATTATCCCCTTTTGACCATCATAAGGAAGTTATAAATTCGACAATATCTCACTAGTTCCAGAGTAAAGGAAAGGAAACAGGCTCAGTGAGGCTGACTGAGGAGTTAAGAGGACTGGATAAGGGGACTTTAATGGCCATGCCATTTATGGGGTCTCAGTTCCTCATCCAGGGATCAAACCTGGGGCCCCTACAGTGGAAGTACCGAGTTTGACCCACTGGACCACCAGCGAACTCTCAAGAGCTTCTGAGAGTTCTCAAATCTCAATCCGATTTGAGACTTCCAAATAGATCAAATAAAATTGCTAATTCTTCACAAGATCAAAGAGAGGCACACTTGGTAGTTATTTATCTTTTAATTTTACCTTTAGAGCCTGTAGTGGATTTTGCACTTGAGCATGACTGGTTTTGATTCTGTGTCCAATAATGCAACTGTCTCCTTCCAACACCAACCCTTGGCCTTCGGGCCCGCAACTGAAAAAGATGGGACAGCTCTCCATGTCCCCTTTCTCTCTGGGTCCAGTTCTTCCATGACAATTCTCTCCGCTTGGAGTGAGTACTTGTCCATGTAGAAATACCTTCGATTCCAAATAATTCAAGAGAAATCTCTCAAACACGAGGATGTGAGCCAGAATTCTTTCTGTCTACACTCAAGGGCCCCCGATTGATGACACCATGTTTCCATGTTAAAAGGGGCTTAAAATAATGTCTGAAGAGATTCTTTTGAGAAGACAACCTTGGGTGCTTATATTTTAAAGTTATATTTCCACAACCACACTGACATTATGAATACAGGATGGAAGTTTCACTTTATTGCTGAAGGCTGTTATTTGAAGCTATTCCAGATTTAATGTATCTAGAATCCACTTCATCTCTCTGGCTTTATTATTTCCACACACTAAACCTTAGCATTTATTTAGGTGGCAGGTAACATTATTCTTGCTAAGAACTAGATACCGTTCTCAAGGTGGCACCCGAGATGGCTTAACTATCGCCTTTGGGGGGCTTCCGACTTTCCCTGGCTGCTGATAACATGAATGAAAAACTAGGAATCTGATAGTAAATTATATGAAAAGCCATCAGGACAACTTTCTCAAAATCAGGACATGTTGACAAGTGGAAACTGAAACAAATAATATTTTTAGGAAAAAAGTGTTAGAGAGGAAGTTTACCCTTTTCCTTTTGGGAGCATTTTCTGTGTTTTCTTCTCCCCTTAAAAATCAATAGCAGGTCCCCTAGGCTCCCTGAAATGGGACCCAAGTGTGACACAGTTTAACACTCCTCACTTGATTACAGCATGTTCTTTTTATGTTAAATGGCTGACAATGCCACTAAACATTGTGCCTTGTGTTATGAGCACAGCTGGATCTGAAGCTAAAACCCTGGGTCCCTGGGTAGCTGGGTAATTTCCTCCTAAACCCAGGCAGCTAAACAATAAGTAATAATGTGGCCATAGTTTGATCTGCCTGGAATAAATGACTGGGGCTGTTTACTCTACAATGGAACACACAGCAAGACTCTAACACTTTTTTCTTAACCAAATCCTCCCCTCCAGCTCACACAACTGAGAAAAAGAAAAGAAAAAAAAAGGGGGGGGAGGTAAACACTTTTTTCCAGGACAGGAGTCTGGAAAGAATTTTGAAATATATTTTTAAATAAGGCATGATTAGGAAAGAGAGAAACTAGACAGCATATTAAAAAAACAGAGACATTATTTTGCCAACAAAGGTCCGTCTAGTCAAAGCTATGGTTTTTCCAGTAGTCATGTATGGATGTGAGAGTTGGACTATAAAAAAGTTGAGTGCAGAAGAATTGATGCTTTTGAACTGTGGTGTTGGAGAAGACTCTTGAGAGTCTCTTCGACTGCAAGGAGATCCAACCAGTCCATCCTAAAGGAGATTAGTCCTGGGTGTTCATTGAAAGGACTGATGTTGAAGCTGAAACTCCAATACTTTGGCCACCTGGTGTGGAGAGCTGACTCATTGGAAAAGACTCTGATGCTGGGAAAGATTGAGGGCAGGAGGAGAAGGGCATGACAGAGGATGAGATGGTTGGATGGCATCACCGATGCAATGGACATGGTTTGGGTGGACTCCGGGAGTTGGTGATGGACAGGGAGGCCTGGCGTGCTGCGGTTCATGGGGTCGCAAAGAGTCAGACACAACTGAGTGACTGAATTGTGGTGTATATGTGTTTCTATAACCTTCTAACGTTTTTCTCTAGAAATAATAACCGGACAAGCTTACCTGTCAATAACTGTCTTCCCAAAGGCTCACACGGCAGGAAACAAAAATTTTAACTTAGAAAGCTTGATAGAAACACTTCACTATAGCAAAGCATTTATTATCCAGCTCTAAGAATCAAATGAGAAAATGGGACCTAGGAGAAGTTACCATCACCAACATTTACACATACGTTGCTTTCGACTAGTCTCCATTTAGAAAGGTCTTTTAATTATTATTTTCCTCATATCGTTTTGAGTCTCAACTTCTGGCAGGGACCTAAATGTGGATTTTGTCAGTGTCATCATGGGGATAATTCTGGGCAAGTACATATAAGTGTGGAAGTCACAGAATTGGTGGCAGTGCGATAATATATCTTAACACGTAAAGCAGTTGCATAGGGTTTAGGGACGTCGACTGAGGCTCAGACTTTGTACTCTGACACTTGTATCTGTGTCGCTCTATCCAAGTTCCATTAACGCCTCTGTTTCCCCATTAGCAAAATGAAGATAACAAGAGTAAGTTATAGTGTTAGTCACTTAAGATTTCCACTCAAGATAAACCCCATGGGCTGGACTGTAGCCCACCAGGCTCCTCTGTCCACAGAATTCTCCAGGCGAGAATACTGGGGCGGGTTGCCATTCTCTTCTCCAAGGGAATCTTCTGGACCCAGAGATCGAACTTGGGTCTCCTGCATTGCAGGCAGATTCTTTGCCATCTAAGCTACCAGGGCAACCCTAACTGATAAACTAAGTTGTAAGGCAGTTGTGAATGATACATGTTAATCTGTATAAAGGACTCAGAGGAGTGTCTGGCACATAACAAAACGTAGTATCACTTTTTGCTCTTGTACTCACGGCTGTGTTTGCAGTTATATTTATTATGATTATTCCGTGGTAATTTCTAGCTACACTTTCTTTTGAATTCAAGTCCTGTGANTCTTCTTTTGGGCTACATAGGTTTTTCCACCTTCTAAGCAAGTAGAGGAGCAGGGATGCCAAACAAAATACACTGAAACGGAAATGCTCGTTTTGGTACATTTTCTGGACTGACTGATGCTCTCGTTGACTTAATTTCCACAGTGCAGGAAACTGAGAGGACAGAAAATAAGTTAAACTGCCTTTTGAGAAAACAAACTGATCCAGGATGTGGAGTATTTATACGACAGTTGGTACACACTGCTATATTTAAATGGATAACCAACAAGGACCTACTTACTCCTTAATGTTATGTGGCAGTCTGGATGGGAGGGGAGTTTGAAGACAAATGGATACATGCATGTGTATGGCTGAGTTCCTTTGCTATTCACCTGAAAATACTGCAGCATTGTTAATCAGCTATGCTACCATACAAAATAAAAAGTTTAACAGAGAAAAAAAGACAGTTGTCCTAGACTCTGCCAAATGTCGATGTCAAGGAACAAACAGGAGAGGATTGTTTTAGATTAAAGACAAAAGAAGACCTAATGTAATATGTTGGCTATGATTAGATCTTTGCATAAAGACAAAAGCTCTATACAAAATATTCTTGGGATCACTTCAAATTTCCTAGGTGAAATCATGATGCTTTGGTTACATGCGTAATGTCTTCTTAGGAGATGATGATTACATACATGAGGTCCGTGTATAGAATTTTTCTTTTATATATAGGTCATTGATATTCCTGTTGGCTTCATCCCAGGTGTGTGACTGTTTTTGTAAAGGCCAGACAACTGACTATGGACGCTATCTGCCTACAGACTTTTCCCTCTTTAAATGAAATAAGTGCCTCAAGAAAGGTAGAATCTGTCAGCTTCAGGAAAAGTGAGATTAAAGAATTTCAGAGATATTGGTTGAGGTCCTCACCAAAAATGGCTTTCTAGCGATAGCACAGACTCTGGATCTTGCACACGTGCGTCCTTAGTCACGTCTGACCCTTTGAAAGGCTGCAGACTACAGCCCACCAGGTTCCTCTGTCCATGGAATTCTCCAGGCAAGAATATTGGAGAGGGTTGCCGTTTCTTTTTCCAGGGGATATTCCCAACCCAGGGATCGAACTCACGTCTCTTGTGTCTCCTGCATTGACAGGTGGGTTCTTTACTGCTGAGCCATTTGGGAAGCCCTCCGAGGATCTTGATCACAGGCTTATTTGCATCTGACTCTTCCAGATGCCAATAGTGTGGAGTAGAGCTGAGTTTGGCCATGTGGCTTCAACAAAGGTGAGGGTGTCCACACAGGAGTAGACACTGGGTGTTTTGAGGTGTACTTTGCTGCAGCTTGATTTTGAATTCAAAAGTATTGGCCTTATAATATGTCCACGAGTCTTCCAGAAACCTCAGTGGATGGCAGGCTACAGATGCACAAAAGTGTTAATAAGCAAAGAGGACAGAAGCAAATATTCATTATAGGGCAAGACTGTCTTTCCATAATCAGGCCTTTCAGGTATCAATAAGCACAGTGATATTTGCTGCTCTTCAATATTCAGTTCCTGACTACTGGACGTGACTGAGTTTCTCTTTTTAAACTGTTGATACCCAGAGGAGTCTACTGCAGGGGTCAGCTGTTCCAAATTTTATTCCTTATTTAGGCTGAAGATGAAATTGTAGAGATGTTACTTTTGTCTGAGAGACCACAGTGATGGAATTTTTGCACTTTTGACTCCAGCAAAAACAAAACAAAACAAAAAAAAAGAGCACAGATAAAGAATATTAAACATAGGGTGAGAAGGATGAAGATGATAGTAGATAAAATTAAGTCCTGTTTAAATGTTGGAATAATGTGAAGTGATTCGCTGGATAGGAATCCAATTCTAGAAGGGAAAAAAAACTTTTTTGAATGGTGTCTGTTTTGGTAGACCTGGATATCATTGATTTGGAATATTCATACCTATTTCAGAGCTCTCTGCAGGCAAAATCTCAAATTTCCCTTAGTGGTTCCCTTATGGACAGTGATTGGTCTTCTCGTGAAATTGGTGATGGATTTTCCTGATGCATTGCTGATTTCCTCCCCACACCCGAGGTGGACCACAGGGTGGCCCAATTTAAGAGAACAGAAAAGTTGGAGAAGGTAGTGGAGAGGTAGATGAGCATGGGACACGTCTTCATTACGAATGCTTTCTTCCATAAGGAGGTGATGCCAGTGAAGTAATACACGTTCTGTTCTACATGCTTTTCCTCTCTCCTCCAAGGAAGAAGAGGCAGTTCATTGGGTTGGGAATTTTGGAGAAATACAATGGTCATCTGTGGTGCACCTTCCTCTCCCTTTCTCTCGAGAGCAAGCTGTCCACAGACATCATGCATTTGACCCTTTTGCCTCTTGAGCTTTAGCCGGGGTCAGCCTCTCCCTGGGTGTGAGTTCTGATCCAGCCCAGAGCTGTGGGTGACGGATGGATGATTGTCCATATGATTCAGTATTCGAACTTGCCCACAGATGAAGGCATAACTCCAGTATCAATCAGAAAAGGAGCAATATTTAATAGTAAAGAGCACCCTGGCACCACGACTTAGATCTGAGCCCTGCAATTTACTAGTCATGTGACCTCAGCCCAATTATTTAATACATCCTTGCTTTAGTCTTATTTATATGTAAAATGGGATAATAATATTACCTCTTATAGGCCTTTTATGAAGATGAAATGAGGTAATATATGTAAATCACTTAGAAAGCACTACTTGAACCACAAAAAATTCGATGTTTTAGCAGTTATTATGATCATTATCAACTGTAAGTAATATTTCAATTTTTGAGGATTTTTCTTTTCTCATTTCTCAGTTGGTTCTCAGGTCAGCTGAGAAAGAAGGGTACTGTTTTTTTATGTCCTTAACACTCATATACTGTGTGTAAACTATAAATATGCCCAACTTTCTCCTGTAAAAAGACCTGGGAGACTTCCATGCCCTCCTAGGTATCTATTACATGGAAACTGTGTAAAAATTTGGAGAACCATTAATATCATACTTTTCAGATGCTGCTGGTGAAATGACATTTAATAATGCCAATGAATTTGACATTAGACTCAGTCAATCCCTTTCTAATGAGATCATGCTTACAATTATAGAAGAGTCGTGTCTACTTAACTCTTTACCAGTTAAGTGAACTAATTTTAATAACATTCAACTGAATGTAATTTTGCCTGGTGAATGTGAGTCTACACAGTGTCAGTGCTTTCTTAATATGCTTCCTGAATATGCTGCTATTTTGCAAGAGGGAACATATACATTGACCTATGTTATCATACTTTCATCTGTCACCATCATGGCTATTTTTAGCAAAACTACAAAGTTTTGTCAAATGGATTTCATCGCTGATTAGTTTTCAGCTCTTCTAGAATCTTCCACTTTTATATACAGGTCATTCCCTAGTGAGAATTTGAGACTCATGATTTTATCCAAAAATCTTTTAGATCCATAATTAATTTATTAATTACCAAATACTTATTGTGAACATAATTTACTAGATTTTATGTGTTCTGTACAAAAACATAGAGATGCTTACAGCTGTCAAGAAGAACACGCTATAGTCAGAGAGACACAACATGAAGGTGTTTTAGAAGATAATGAGAATTAAAAGAGTGTACGCATGTCACTGTGTCACTGAAAACAGACAAATCTTGTAAAAACAAAACAAAACATGAAAGCACTTTCAGCACAAAAACAAAATTCCTCCCTTCCCCAAAGCAGCTGGCTGGGACAAAACCTTCTGTCCATAATTATACATGTTTTCTCAAACCTTCCTTGGGAAATACATTAAAATGGCAATAAATGAATGAAATCTAAATACTTTAATATCCTCCGAAGTTTATTGAATCCCCTTCCCTTTTGTTGCATTAATTCTGTATGTAGCATTCTACTAGCAAAAACATTCAATCTTATTTGAATGAGATTCAGTGATCTCAGGCTTTTCTATAGTCTTCTGGTGCTGAAGGTACTATTGACTGACCATGATTTAAGCCAAAATCTGATTCCCTCTACTTTCTGATTATTGTCGTCAATTTTTGCTCTTGCAGTCACAAGGAATACATTTAATACATCTTTCATACTTCTTGAATACTTGAAATCACCTATAATTAAGTCTTCTGTACTCCAGGCAAAATTTTCTAGTTTCTAATTATTCTATGTATATGTCTATAATTATGCCATCTTATTTTTGTCATCCTTCAGAAATATGTTCTGATCCTCTGATATACCTTTTAAAATATGTGCCTAAGTAATAAGCAAGTGACAAACAAGTAATAAATGAAATATTCCTTCTTATTCAGGACATCATATGTGAACTGATTCATCATAACTTTCATTTAGCCATGTGGAAACAATGTCACAACCTGACTTAAAATTATTTTAATGTCAACTTAAATTCAAAGACCCATATCATCCCTTTACTGTAATTTTGTAATAGATTTGTGGGTGCCCAAATGTGCAAAAATAGTTAAAGATAAACAGGTAATTTTCAGGACATTTAGCACAATTTCCTCAATTTAAAAATGAAAAGGTTCAAGGTAAGAGGTTACATGACTTGTCAAGATTTTATAACCAGTATAATGAAGTTCAGTTTCCCTTCTTGGGTTATTTATTTTCTGTGAAATCTTCTACTTGGTTTTATTTCGAAAGATCATCATCCAGTTATTTGGGTATTGATAATCTTCCCAGATGTTTTGGCCTAAGATTTCTTCCTCATAGGCTTCATGTTTTAATGTTGGAGCCGAGATGAGAAGCTTGTGAATGGGAATAAGAAAAAATGCCTACATCTTAAAAATTCTATCTGACTAGAATCCTATAACAACTAAACCCTCCGGATATTTAATATCATCTTCCAGTGTTATTATTGTTCAAACTTTCTTTAGTCATACTGGATAATTTAAGAGTATCTCTTAAAAATCATTAAAGCATCATCCCTTAAGTTATAACACACAACTAGGCTTCTGCCTGGAACAAAAATACGCCAAATTGCTTCCACACTAAATAAAATTTCCTTGCTAGTAAATTGACCCCACACAGCCCATATTAGTTCTGGAAATGCTTTGTATGGTAATGACAGGCAGCCTGCTATGCTGTCTATAGCTAATAAGAAAAGAACACCACCAGATTTTGACAGGTGACTGTCAAAACCTACATGCTCGTGGAGGAGAACTGGAGAGAGAGAAACCAGGTGGTTACTTAATGCAATTTTGTACGATGCCAAGCATATCACAGACACAAGACATACGCGGTGAGTGGTTCACAGCTCTTCTGTTCTAGCCAAGGAGGTGGTATCGCTATCTGTCAGCTGGGTGAATGGTTCAGTCATGGCAGCAGGCTGCAGTGAATTAGACAATCTCAGCTGAACTCACAAGCTCTACTTTAGGACTCCATGAAAGGTCTTCTTCCTCAGTCTAAAACCAGTGCTTACATTGAGAAGGAAAGCTGGAGAAGCAGAGAAGGCAAATCTCTGTGCCTTCCCAATCTTTCTTTTGTTGTTGCTACTTTTTAACTTTTTATTCTACATTGAAGTATAGGACTTTCCTGGTGGCTCAGACAGTAAAGCGTCTGTCTACAAGGCAGGAGACCCGGGTTCCATCCCTGGGTTGGGAAGATCCCCTGGAGAGGGACATGGCAACCCACTCCAGTACTATTGCCAGGAAAATACTATGGATGGAGAAGCCTGGTAGCCTACAGTCCATGGGGTTGCAAAGAGTCAGACACGACTGAGTGACTTCACTTCACTTAATAGCCGATTCACAATGCTGTGATGGTTTTAGGTGCACAGCAGAGGGACTCAGCCATATGCATACATGTGTCCATTCTCCCCCAAACTCCCCTCCCATCCAGGCTGCCACATACATTGAGCAGAGTTCCCTGTGCTACATAGTAGGTCCTTGTTGGGTAACCATTTTAAATATAGCAGTGTATACATCTCAGTTCCAAACTCCCTAACTGCCTCTCCCTGCCTTCTTTGCCCCTGGCAACCATGATACTGACTACTCCCAAGTCAGTGAGACAAATGTAAGGACTACAGCACTCCAGTACTCCCAGTTCTTCCAGTTTGGGTTTTTATGGGACACATATCTGTGCCTCTCTTCCTTTCTTGGTTCCTTCTTGTAACTTTTCCTTGGTTTTCTACCTCACATTGGGTCTTGTTTAAACAATCTTTGGGTAACCCTACATTGCTTCCCTTCAGTTCAGTTCAGTTCAGTCCCTCAGTCGTGTCTGACTCTTTGTGACCCAGTAGACCAGCACGCTAGGCTTCCCTGTCCATCACCAGCTCCTGGAGTTTACTCAAACTCACGTCCGTTGAATCGGTGATGCCATCCAACCATCTCATCCTCTGTCGTCCCCTTCTCCTCCTGCCTTCAATCTTTCCCAGCATCAGAATCTTTTTAAATGAATCAGTTCATCACATCAGGTGGCCAAAGTATTGGCGTCTCAGCTTCAACATCAGTCCTTGCAATGAACACTCAGGACTGATCTCCTGTAGGATGGCTGGGTTGGATCTCCTTGCAGTCCAAGGGACTCTCAAGAGTCTTCTCCAACACCACAGTTCAAAAGCATCAATTCTTTGGTGCTCAGCTTTCTTTATAGTCCAACTCTCATATCCACGTATGACTACTAGATAAACCATAGCCTTGACTAGACGGACCTTTGTTGGCAAAGTAATGTCTCTGCTTTTTAAGTTGTCTATGTTGGTCATAACGTTCCTCACTCCTGTACCAAGGTCAGCTCCGTAAACTCCCAACAGTGTTGTAATTGGATAGTGGCTCAGTGTCTTTGTATCAGAACTTGGTGCTAGCTGATTTTGTTCCAAGCATGTGCAAATTTTACAATATTTTGTTCTAAATTTCACCAAAAAAGGAACAATTTAGTTTGTTATATGTCATACATGTTGTATTTTTAAAACTTCTCCCTTGTGAAAATTTGTCTTTTTCTTGTATTTTATGGTCAATCTCTAATCCCAATAGATTATTCCTAACTTTAATTAATACATTATTATTGATCATGTAAGTATGGATTTCAAAGAAGAAACTGAGTGTCTATATCTTGCCTTAGCTACTTTTTTTTTTTTTACCACCTCTCTTTCCATTGCTTCTTCCTTCTTAAATGATATTTCATCAAATCACTATAAAGCACCACTGCCATTTAGAATCCTGTGTTCATCGTGGGCTGAGAATATGACTGCATGCAATCAGCTTTCAGATACTGTGGGGTCTACAGAAGGCACAAATCCAAATTAGTTCTCTCCTCCCCAATTTATCTCTAATTCTCTCAAAGGTAAGCCTGAGAAATCAATGCTCCACTTAGCATCATGTTAAGTGTGGCACAGGAGAAGGACCAGAAATGACTTATTCCAATTTCCTACCACACCGGAAGCACATCACCACTTCTTGATGTCTGGTTTCCCGATTCTGTTAGATTTGCTTGCCTTAGCAAGCAGTAAGTTCTACAGCATTGACAGGGACATTAATTATAAGAAAATTCTTTCTTTTCTTGAACCTAGAACTTTATTATTATAATTTATATTGATTGGGTTTTTTTTTTTTTCCTTCTGGAATACAACATTCTTTTCCAAAGAATGGAATCTAAAAGCGTATGCCCAGTGAATTCTCTGAAATTCACTGCCTAGCATGTATATATAATACCTGGTATAAGAAAATAATCTCCCCCGTCTAACACTGCATGGAGATAATAGTGGAGATAAACTATAATAGAGCATAGTTTTCTAAACCTAATTTGTGAAAAGAGGTATGCATTGTCTGCTTCAATTTTTTTTTTCTTAAGAAAAAGCAAATTACCGTATTGAAAATATGTACATTTATCTGTCCTCATCATGCTTTAAAGTTCTTTCAGTGCTCTTTGCATTTTGTGATTTGAACAACCAGCTCTGTTTATATTTGTATTTACATGAATCTTTTTATAGGAAAAACTTCTAGTTTGAAATTGCATGTGCCATTCCAGAGCTTTTAGATTTTCTTATTCCAGTTTTATCTCTCTTTCTCTTTTATTTTCATTTTCTTTTCATCTTAACCCAGAAAGTGGAGTGGCCTACTTTCTTATTCAATAGATAAGAATTTACATACTGCATGTATAATAGGAAAAGTTTTTCAGCCATTTTACTATGATTATCATGTTTTGGTTGGTTGACATAGGCTTTGAGTAAAATATATTCACCATTAGTTTTGTGGCCTTGGGGAGCTTTACTTAAATAATTCGATTTGAGGATAAGATTAAAAGATGATACAGTTTATGGATAAAATGACCATTTACTGAATATGGCATTTTTACCTGCTGTATGGAATTTCCTAGCATATTTATCAACAATATGATAGTATCAGAAGCTGTGCAAATATGTGGGCTTATGCAGCACTGGGAGAGTTCAATCAAAAAATAGACTAAGGAAAATAAACACTTGGAAGGAGAACAGAGATGTTCATTATAAACCAGTGTATCTGGTCCAAGAAGAGGGTGTGTCCTGAAGACACGAGTACTTAACACCTCCTCGGTTTCGGAAAATTTGGGTCATGCAATTATGATCTCAAAGTTCTTCCCCCAGTTGTAGCCTCTGTCATTCACGGTTTTCTAAGCTGACAAAATAAAGTATTTTGGTTTTCCTAAGCCTTTAAAGAAAAAGCAAGTGTCTTATTCTTTACATTTAGTATGTACTCTTTCCACCTAATATTTCAAATAAGGAGGAAATCTGGCAGTTAAATCAACAGCTAATGTTGACACAAAAGAAGAAGCAAGACACACATAAATCTTTCCTGTAATTCACTATGGACAAGATGGTTCATGAAGGTAAATACTATGAGTGAGCAAAATGATTAAATCTGAAGATTGGTGAAATCGTCAGAGAGCAGAGATGCTTGCAGAGAGCAAAGAAACATGTAGATTATGAGCATCTACACTTTCCTAGATATGTGTTAAGCAGTTTATATTCATACGCCTATCTTATGCTCCTCAAATATCATGAAACTGCTTTCAATCTTGTGTTTGTGAACGTGTGTGCTAAGTTGCTTCACTCCGGTCTGTGACCCTGCGGACTGTAGCCCGCCAGTCTTCTCTGTTCATCCAGGCAAGAATATTGGAGTGGGTTGCCATGCCCTTTTCCAGGCAATTCTTCCCCCACATTCTAACATCCTATTTCTAACTTCAAAGACTATTTTCTTTTGAAGGGACATTTTGAAAACCCAACTTATGATCAGAAAGCCAGCAAAAAGTTCTAACTTCATGGCTGTTGAATTGATAATTAAACATAATACTAAAATGCAATTAATTATCCTTTTTAAATGAAATTTGAAAGAGTGAAGTAAAACATATACAGAAGCATCAGGCAACAGCTCTGTTTCTAGAAGCAGTAAGAATTGACTTTAGTTGTCAAAGCACTTAAGAAGTGCCAAGCAGAGCTGGCCCTATCTAATTCCACTATAATTTAAATGGTAAGACCAAACCAAAGCAACCCCCCTCACCCAAAATCAATAACCAAAATGACAAAAACAAAAATTATCTAGTACTGAATTAAGAACTAATTGAAAACAATTGAGATCTGATGCTTTTGAAATGTGGTGTTAGAGAAGACTCTTGAGAGTCCCTTGGACCGCAAGGAGATCCAACCAGTCCATCCTAAAGGAGATCAGTCCTGGGTGTTCATTGGAAGGACTGATGCCAAAGCTGAAACTCCAGTACTTTGGCCACCTCATGTGAAGAGTTGACTCATCGGAAAAGACTCTGATGCTGGGAGGGATTGGGGGCAGGAGGAGAAGGGAACGACAGAGGATGAAATGGCTGAATGGCATCACCAACTTGATAGACATGAATTTGGGTAAACTCCGGGAGTTGGTGATGGACAGGAAGGCCTGGTGTGCTGCGATTCACGGGGTCGCAAAGAGTCGGATACGACTGAGTGAATGAACTGAAGGTAAACTCCAGAAAAAAAATAAAAATAAAAGAAGAGCAAGACCTGTTGGAATCCTGGCAGTAGAGGTTAATGGATTTTGGGAAAATCGCCTTGATTTGAGAAGGTTCAAGGATAAGGAAAATAGCATCCATATAGCTCAGGCTCGGGCACAACTGAGCGACTTTCACTTTCCCTTTTCACTCTCATGCATTGGAGAAGGAAATGGCAACCCACTCCAGTGTTCTTGCCTGGAGAATCCCAGGGACAGGGGAGCCTGATAGGCTGCCGTCTAAGGGGTCACACAGAGTTGGACACGACTGAAGTGACTTAGCAGCAGCAGCAGCTCAGGCTAGCAACTGAAGTGCACATAAAGTTCTTGTTTTAAACTTGGACACAAAAACAATGACAGCAAGCCTACAGGAATTCATTTCATGCTTAATTAGGCAATTCTTGGTACCTTTATCAGAAGGCAATGATTACTCAGAGAATGTGTGCTAATTCACTTCAGTCATGTACAACTCTTTGCGACCCCATGAACTGTAGCCTGTCAGGCTCCTCTGTCTATGAGAGTCTCCAGGCAAGAATACTGGAGTGGGTTGCCATTCCCTTCTCCAGGGGATCTTCCTGACACGGGGATACAACCTGTGTCTCTTATGTCTCCTGCATTGTCAGGTGGATTCTTTACTACTAATGCCACCTAGAAAAGGTCAGTTTTCATTCCAATCCCAAAGAAAGGCAATGCTAAAGAATGCTCAAACTACCACACACTTGCACTCATCTCACATGCTAGTAAAGTAATGCTCAAAATTCTCCAAGCCACGCTTCAGCAATAAGTGAAACATGAACTTCCTGATGTTCAAGCTGGTTTTAGAAAAGGCAGAGGAACCAGAGATCAAATTGCTAACAACCACTGGATCCTGGAAAAAGCGAGAGAGTTCCAGAAAAACATCTATTTCTGCCTTATTGACTATGCCAAAGCCTTTGACTGTGTGGATCACAAGAAACTGTGGAAAATTCTGAAAGAGATGGGAATACCAGACCACCTGACCTGCCTCTTGAGAAACCTANCGTGCTGCGATTCATGGGGTCACAAAGAGTTGGACATGACTGAGTGACTGAACTGAACTGAACTGAATGCCACTTGGGAAGCCCTCATTCAGGGAATATTCCAGACAAAAAAAATCCTATGAAGCGTGGACCATGGGAAGGTAAGAGACAGGATCTTTCTCTGACAACAAGTTGACACTCAGAGAAAGGGACCAAGTTTCTAAGCAGGGGCATTGATTACTCATAAGGGGCAAGGAAGAAGTATGATCTCCATGGCCTTTCAGGCTGTTTGCCTGTCAAGTGGGCCTTAGGAAGCATCACTACGAACAAAGCTAGTGGGGGGGATGGAATTCCAGTGGAGCTATTTCAAATCCTAAAAGATGATGCTGTGAAAGTGCTGCACTNGTTTCTAAGCAGGGGCATTGATTACTCATAAGGGGCAAGGAAGAAGTATGATCTCCATGGCCTTTCAGGCTGTTTGCCTGTCAAGTGGGCCTTAGGAAGCATCACTACGAACAAAGCTAGTGGGGGGGATGGAATTCCAGTGGAGCTATTTCAAATCCTAAAAGATGATGCTGTGAAAGTGCTGCACTCAATATGCCAACAAATTTGGAAAACTCAGCAGTGGCCACAGGACTGGAAAAGGTTGGTTTTCATTCCAATCCCAAAGAAAGGCAATGCCAAAGAATGCTCAAACTACTGCACAATTGCACTCATCTCACACGCTAGTAAAGTAATGCTCAAAATTCTCCAAGCCAGGCTTCAACAGTACATGACCTGTGACCTTCCAGGTGTTCAAGTTGGATTTAGAAAAGGCAGAAGAACCAGAGATCAAATTGCCAACATCCGTTGGATCATCAAAAGGGCAAGAGAGTTCCAGGAAACATCTACTTCTGTGTTATTGACTATGCCAAAGCCTTTGACTATGTGGATGAAAACAAACTGGAAAATTCTAAAAGAGATGGGAATACCAGACCACCTGACCTGCGTCTTGAGAAACCTGTATGCAGGTCAGGAAGCAACAGTTAGGACTGGACATGGGACAACAGACTGGTTCCAGTTCGGGAAAGGAGTACGCCAAGGTTGTATGTCGGCACCCTGCTGATTTAACTTATATGCAGAGTACATCACGTGAAATGCCAGGCTGGGTGAAACACAAGCTGGAATCAAGATTGCCAGGAGAAATGTCAATAACCTCAGATATGCAGATGATACCACACTCATAGCAGAAAGTGAAGAAGAACTAATGAGCCTCTTGATCAAAGTGAAAGAGGAGAGTGAAAAAGTTGGCTTAAAGCTTAACATTCAGGAAACTAAGGTCATGGCATTTGGTCTCATCACTTCATGGCAAATAGATGGAGAACAGTGGAAACAGTGGCAGACTTTAGTATTTTGGGCTCCGAAATCACTGCAGATGGTGACTGCAGCCATGAAATTCAAAGACACCTGCTCCTTGGAAGAAAAGTTATGACCAATCTAGACAGAATATTAAAAAGCACAGGCATTACTTTGCCAACAACTGTCCATCTAGTCAAAGCTATGGTTTTTCCAGTAGTCATGTATAGTGTGAGAGCTGAACTATAAAGAAAGCTGAGTGCTGAAGAATTAATGCTTTTGAACTGTGATGTTGGAGAAGACTTGAGAGTCCCTTGGACTGCAAGAAGATCTAACCAGTCCATCCTAAAGGAGATCAGTCCTGAGTATTTTTTGAAAGGACTGATGCTGAAGCTGAAATTCCAATCCTTTGGCCACCTGGTGTGAAAAAACTGACTCATTGGAAAAGATCCTGATGCTGCGAAAGATTGAAAGCAGGAGAAGGGGATGACAGAGGATTAGATGGCTGGATGGCATCACCAACATGATGGACATGAGTGTGAGTAAGCNTTTGAAAGGACTGATGCTGAAGCTGAAATTCCAATCCTTTGGCCACCTGGTGTGAAAAAACTGACTCATTGGAAAAGATCCTGATGCTGCGAAAGATTGAAAGCAGGAGAAGGGGATGACAGAGGATTAGATGGCTGGATGGCATCACCAACATGATGGACATGAGTTTGAGTAAGCTCCAGGAGTTGGTGATGAACAGGGAAGCCTGGCATGCTGCAGTCCATGGGGTCACAAAGAGTCAGACATGACTGAGCGACTGAACTGAACTGAATAGGATTATAACTGTTTAAAAAACACACACAAAAAAACCATTTCTGTCCTCTTGAAAGTTCCATTCTAGTAAGGGACAAAAGCAAATTAGCCAATAGATAGTATAATATCATGTAGTAATACGGAAGTCATCATATAAAATATGAAAAATGAAGAATAAGTAGATGGAGACTGTCAGAAAGTCTTGTCAGTCTCTGCGCCTGAAATTTCAGTTAACAATATTACTCTTTATATTGAAATCCAAAAGGCATAAAATAACAATACAATTTTGAAAAGAAGAACATAGAGATCTTAAATTTCTTGATTTAATGAGTAGAAGTTATTTATGTATATAATACAATAGAATATTGCTCTTCAACTAAAAAGAATGAAATAATCCCACTTGTAGCAACATGGATGAACCTGGAAATTATCAGACTAGGTAAAGTAAGTCAGACAGAGAAAGACAAATATGATATTGCTTACATGTGGAATCTAAACAAATGATATAAATGAAGTTATTTACAAAACAGACTCACAGACTTAGAGAACAAATTTATGGTTGCTAGGTGGAAGAGTGCGTGGGAGGGATAGATTGGGAGTTTGAGATTGACATGTATATACTGTTTTGTTTAAAATATATAGTCAGCCAGGATTTATTATACTCAGGGAACTCTGTTGAAGATTATGTAACAACCTAAGTGAGAAAACAGTTTCAGATAGAATAGATACATGTAGATCTATAACTGAATCGCTTCACTCAACACCTGGACCTAAGATGACATTTTTTTTTTAATTTTTATTTTTACTTTATTTTATTTTACAATACTGTATTGGTTTTGCCATAGATTGACATGAATCTGCCACGGGTGTACATGAGTTCCCAATCCTGACCCCCCTCCTCCCACCTCCTACCCCATATCATCTCTCTGGATCATCTCCGTGCACCAGCCCCAAGCATCCTGTCTCCTGTATGGAACATAGACTGGCGATTCTTTTCTTACATGATAGTATACCTGTTTCAGCACCATTCTCCCAAATCATTATCAATCTACTATATGCTAATAGAAAATTTAAAAAATAAAGAATTTGCGATGTTAGACTGAGAGACAGCAATATACATGCAGAGAACAAAATAGAGACTAAAGACAGATGTAAACAGCTCACATATAAGCAGCCAGTTGATTTTTGACAAAAGTCCAAAGAAAATTCAATGGGGTGAAAATAGTCTTTATAAACACATTTGGCTAGGTAGAGCAAAGGAATGAAGGGATTGTTGAAACACTGAACAGGGAGGGGTAGAAACTTCAGATTTTAAACAGGTCATTGTAAAAGGAGAGAAAGTTGAGTTTAAGAAGCAAAGTATGAAGGCAGGTAGAATGTTGATGCAGTGAGTGGAGAAGGTGTATAATAAATAATCTCTGAGAGCAGGATGTAAAGTAGGCGTGCTGGGCAGCATTAAAAATAATTTATATTTATAGGTCAAAAAATTCATTGTACACATATCTCAAGCATTGAATCCATTCTAGAAATTGCCAGTGATGATTGAGGATTCAGTGGTACACAGAACAGAGATACATGTATTTTCGTTCTTGTGGAATTTGTATTATAGAGGGCAGGATAGAGATATATCAATCATCGACAAACAAATACTATCTTATAAAAACTGATCAATGCTATGAAGAAAATGACACAGGGAAATGGGAGAAAGTCCTTGGGAGATTTGAGTGGGAATGACTTTAGATAAGGTGTTTAGAGAAAAAGGGCTCAAACATGCTTTCCTTTGAGGAGAGACATAAACAAGCAGAAGCCTAGGGTAAGTTGACTGGCTACAGAGGAATAAAAATTGTGAATTCAGGGGAAATAATTAAGCAAATGATAAGAATACGTATAAAGCCTTGCAAGGTACACCTCATCCTTGACTCTGTGCAACCTTATCCTCAACCTGATTTCCAGATCCGCAGTGTTCAGACCGGGTCCAAGGCTACTTTTCTGAATGAGCCCCCACCTAGTGGGCAACGTACAAGTTTAAATACAAACAAGAAAAGCACAGTGGTAAGGAAAACATAACAAGACACAGAGGCTGTGTTAATTTTCCACCTTCCCCTAGGGCCCTGCGCCTCATTCTGTTCTATTTCCTAACAGCTGGCAGGCTTTTCTTCTTTTCCTCTATAACTGTTTCTCCAGCAGGTACAGCTCCATTTGGCATCCAGGGCATATGATTGTTATAAGCAGTGTCCCCATGACATTTCATTAAGCTGGTCTTTCTACACTTAACCATCAGACTACTGGAGCCTTGTTAGAAGCACTTAATTGCATCCTATTTTTAAGGCTGTAGCTGTACATCAAGATTCTACTCTCATGTTAATTTCCTTTTAGTTTCTCCCAAGGTCTTCTTGCTGATTAGAATTTTTTCTTTTTTAAGCAAAGACTTTATCCTTTTACCTTCCCTTCTTTATCTTTGTCTCCCTCCCTGCTTCTCTCTAACTTCAGACAAAGCTGCTGGCTATAATAGGCATTGCCTTTTTACTGATGTGATTTGTGTTTGCCTGGGTGTCAAGAATCTCTGAGTCCTCATGGGAGTATGGAAGTCGGGAAACTGAACTGATGCCCACTGTACAACTTTCTAAAGGCATTGATCTCTGTTTCTTTCACTGATTGAGTAAACGTTTTTAATATAACAACAGAAAATGACTCTCTTTTTAAAATGGGCTGCTTCTATGTTGAATTGATCCTCTTGAAATTCCATGTGCATTAAAAAAAAAAAAAAGCCAAACAAGCAAGTCAGATAATCTGAGTATTTTAGGGTAAAAAGGACGAACTGGCTATCAATGTATCCCTTGATAACGTCTACCACTGCTTTTAATGGCTGCCTCTTTTTGAGGCTTTACCATGTGCTTGACACTCTTTTTAGCATTTTCCATGCATTATCTCATTTAATCCTCGCCACAGTCTCACTTCTTATGAGAGGTATTACGGTGATTCTCCCTTTACAGATTAAAGCATAGAAATATTATGTACCTTGCCCAAGGTGCTCAGTGATTAAACAGTGGAAATGGATTTAAATCCACGTATTCTGAGCCAAGACCCCAGGGCCTTCAAGCTGCACATTTTCAAGGAAGAGGGCCATTTTTTTCAGAGGATGAGTTTTTGTTTTTGCTTTAACCTGAAGTAGATGTATATTTCTCTTCTCTTTTGTAAGACATTTCCTTGTCATGTATTTCTTTACCTTGACTCAGAGTATTCCAAGCAGGACTAGAAACTTCTAGATTGAACTAGACATAATTTTCAAAGCTTCTTCCTGTCATCTTCCCTGTTTCTGTGTTCTTTTTTTTTTTTTTTCTGGGTCATCACAACTTCCTAAACCGTTCTCCCTGCTTTCAACAAATATCCCTCATTATCTTTGGCCACCTGCCAATGAATATTCTGACACACAGTTCTGATGGTGTCTTCCTGCTTCTACTCCGTCATTGATGGCCCATTGCTAAAGGATAGAATTCATATTACTTAGCGTGGATTTTGGTCAGCTCTGCCCTTCAAGCTACAATTTCCTTTTCCCGACTCCTACTCCTTTTTACATCATATCCTATGCTTAGTCACATCAATCTACTCATTTCTCTCCGAAACCAGCATCTCATTGTTCATACTCTTTCTGTTCTATTTCTGGGATGACACTTTTTTCCTACCTAGAAATACCATGTGTGTCCTTTGACACCTAGCTCATGAGTCATGTCTGCTGATGCAAATTTTGTAAACTTCTCCCTGCTTTCAGGAAGAACTAACAGATATGGTCCTTCCTTCCTGTCTGTCCATAACCCTTGGTGTTGATCGTCGGTGCAGCAGTTGCCATCTTCTTATCACGCTCACATTTTTTACTTCTCACAACAGATTGTGAGTTTCTTAAAGGCAGGAATTGTGTCTTACACTCACAGTAGGTGCTCATAAATTTCTGTCACATGAGTGATGCTTGAATAAACATTATACATTGCTGTATCACCAACTGGGTAGAGTGATCCAGCTGGCAGAACATGCACAAAACACAATGGTTGCAATTACTGCGATTCTGGTTTCATTAAATTGGGTTTATGCCTTTCTTAAAAAAAAAAAAAAAAAAAAAGACCCTCTAGCATAAATCTGAGAGTGATTACTAATGCCTCTTTTCTTGGAATAAGGAAAATCACACATAATAAATTATGGTGGAGTTCTTTGAGAAAAAAAGAACAGATGCCTTGAAACAGAGGTACAATGCCAGTTGGAAAACCTTCTGTACCAAGTGCTGATAGTGCTTCCCGCTCACTTTCTTGCATCATCTTTGCTCCCCTTACAGCCCAGAGATTTTCTTGCCCTACTCTGACTCCTAAATGAGCCAGTTTATTTGTCTTTCATTGCCTCTCTCCCCCTCCCCTCCTCCGACCCACTGCTATTTCAGCCTTGGCCCCGTCTCTCACTCTTTCCCTCTGCTGCAATTAAATAACTTCCTGAGGTTTTTTATTAGGTTATTCTTCCAGAAGGTAGTCTAGTGCCTAGGGGTATTAAAGAATAAAAACACTAAAAAGGACAGCCTAGACATTTTCTGTTGAAAGCAGTCACCATGTGCACACACAGAGAGCAGCAGGAGGGAGGGAGAGGGAGGAAATTTAAGGATTAGGAAGCTTGCATATTGCATTTAACTGCTCTTTCCACCTGTATAAACACAAGACATCAAGCAGCTTTAAAGAGAGTTGTTGTCCATCTCCGCATGTTAAGAACTGTATCCGAGAGCTTCAGATGGAGCCTTGGGACTGCAGAGTAGGAGCTGGGTGGGCAATGGGCCATCATGACTCCCTAGACGCAGAATCTTTAGTTGCCTCTATGGGACAGTGATGCTCCTTTACAGTATCTCTGATTACAATAGCCACTCTCTGGAAGCCAGAGGTAAGGAGGAGGGGAGATCTTCATTTCTATAGTCAAAGCAAAAAATTAGAAATAATTAAAATGTGTTTTCTCTGCCTTCCCTTCACCTTTTTTCTGTCTCTCCTTCTGTATCTGAATATCTCATCTTTCCTCCCTCATCCTAAGAATATTCTAGACTAGAAAATTGATGGCGCCTCTGGTTTCTTGAAACCCCAACCTTGATTTAGCAATTCATACTCTGAAAACCAGATCTTAGATTGTAAAATTATTCAGTCTCTCTGTATCTATTCCACTATTTCCTCATTCTAACTCATATTACTTATTGGTTTAGGATAATTTTATTTTTTAATTAACACACACAAAATTAGGAGAACTGAATGCTGACTCAACGCTTACATTCTTCCGTGATCGTTTCAATTTTTATCCAAGTTTTATTACTGAATGCAAATATATGTCCAGAAGATATAGAAGAGTTTCCTGGTGCCTTATCAAATGGCTTCTGTGAGCTATGACTTTTCAGACACTCTGTGTCCCTTACCCTCTTCATTCTCTTAGTACAGTGGTAACAATAAGGAGAAGCTGGTGAAAATCTCTCTGTTGAGTTCATGGAGGGCAGTTGTCAATGAAGACACAATTGGGGATATGCTAAAAGGGAGAATATACATTATATTTTGACTTTACTTATGGACACATAATGATCGCTTTTGACATCTTACATCAAAACCCAAGGAGTACGGGAAACTGACATGTACTGAGCTTGCATTAGCTATGAGGCCAAGTGTTAAGTGTCTTTGTGTTGAATATTTTAGATCATGTTGCTTCCTTTATTACTCATAATAGCATTACACAGCGGGTGATCTTAGCCTCATTTTCACAGAAGGTAAATCATCCATGATGTATGCTGGTGAGTGGTGGCATTCGAACACGATCCAAGGCTCTCTAACCCCAAGTTCACACTCTTTCTATCACATGATTTTTGCTGTTCAGTTCAGTTCAGTTCAGTCGCTCAGTCATGTCCGACTCTTTGTGACACCATGAATTGCAGCACTCCAGGCCTCCCTGTCCATCGCCACCTCCTGGAGTTCACTCAAACTCATGTCCATCAAGTTGGTGATGCCATCCAGCCATCTCATCTTCTGTTGTCCCCTTCTCCTCCTGCCCCCAATCCCTCCCAGCATCAGAGTCTTTTCCAATGAGTCAACTCTTTGTATCAGGTGGCCAAAGTATTGGAGTTTCAGCTTTTGCATCAGTCTTCCAAAGAACACCCAGGACTAATCTCCTTTAGGATGGATTGGTTAGATCTCCTTGCAGTGGCTGAGGCCAAATGAGATACTTGTCAACAAAGACTGTGTTTTCTTCTAGAAGCTGCAAACTCAGCTGACTTTCAGTTTGCTTTTGGGGGTGGGAAAGATGGGACACTCAGTTATCTCAGGAGGTAGAACCAACTCAGGAAACGAAGTAGCAGGAAGTGGGAAAGAGAAAAAGTCCATCCTTGCAGTGAGCCTGGAAGAAGAAACAATTTGTTCTGCAACCTCTTTGCACAGGAGCCCAAAGAGATCTGGTGCTGAAAGCTGCATCCTTTAAGAGAGAGGCTAAGAAAAAGGCCAGAACAGAGCAGAGAAAGCTCCCTACAGCCTTCTTTGCAGCCTTTTCAGTTTGGAGTGTAGCAAGCCCCGAGCTATAGTGCTCTGAACGCTGTAGAGTGCAATTCCATGTGGCTTTATGTTTACCTTGGGCATCTTTTGATCCTTATACAATTTTAATTAATCCATTATGAACTATAGCGAGAGAAATGCCAAGTAGCTGAATTCCCACTCTTCGTCCCTGGCCATGGCCGTTGGCCATTAAATAGTCTGTCTTCCAATTATGGTGGGACCCTCATCTGGCCTAATATTATGCCTTCTTCAATTAAGAGCAGGACAGCCGCACACACTCCTTTAACAGCACAGCTGTTTCCTTGGACTAGACCCAATGTTGTGTGTGCTGAAGAGTTTGGGGGAGTCTTAAATCCCTAAGTTACAGCTTTGATCCCAACTGCAGTTCTCAAGCCTTCGTACTCTCCATTTACAGTCCAGACAAGTGTCGGATGTTGACTTGGGTGTGGGGTGACTTCCTTTCAATCGATGCAGACATCTCACCTGTAAAATAGTCTCTCGGGATCCCCTCTGGAGCTCTTTGGGAAACCAGCAGCTGGAGTCATGGAGAAGCCTGTTTATATGCCACAGACACTGCTGTAAAACATTTTTGCACAGACTTTGAGTATATCCTGAGACTGGTCATGGGGCATAGCACTCTCCCTTCCCCTTTTGCCTTGTGAATCAGAATCTCTGCACTTTGCTTTAATCTTTTTTTAAAAAAATAATTTTATTTACTTACTTATTGTTGGCTGTGCTGAGTCTTCACTGCTGTGAGGGCTTTTCTCTAGTTGCAGTGGATTTCTGACTGCTGTGGTTTCTCTGACTGCAGAGCGGGAGTCCTAGGGTACTGGACTTCAGTACTCGTGGCGCATAGGCTTAGTCGTTCTGGGGCAAGTGAGATCTTCCCAGATCAGGGATCAAACCCGTGTCTCCTGCCCTGGCAGGTGGATTCTTTACCACTGAGCCAGCAGGGAAACCCCCGCTTTAATCTTGATTTAGATGCCTTAAGCCTTTGGTTTGATTTTTGTTTACTTTGTGCTATATAATTTTATTTTATTTTTAATTTTTATTGGAGTATAGTTGATTTACAATGTTGTGTTTGTATCTGCTATAGAGAAAAGAGAATCAGTTATACGTATACCTATGTCTACTATTTTTGAGATTCTTTTCCCATATAGGTTACTACAGAGTACTGAGTAGAGTTCTCTTTGCTATACAGTAGATCCTTATTATTCTTTTATCTGCAGCAGTGTGTATGTGTCATTATTTTATTTTCTTAAAATTTTTATTTTATTTCAGAGTATAATTGACTAACAATGTTATGTTAGTTGCAGGTGTATAGCAAAGTGACTCAGTTGCACACATACACGTATCTATTCTTTTTCAAATCTTTTCCCATTTAGATTATTAGAGAATATTGAACAGAGTGCCCTGTGCTATACAGTAGGTCTTTATTGCTTATCTATTTCAAATATAGCAGTGTGTACATGTTAATCCCAAATTCTCAGTCTATTCCCCACCCCCCAACCGTCAGCCCTGGTAACCATAAATTCAGTCTCTAAGTCTGTTTCTGTTTTCCAAATAAGTTCATTTGTATTCTTTATTAAATTTTTTAGATTCCACATGTATGTGATATCATATGATATTTGCCTTTGTCTGACTTACTTCACTCAGTATGATAATCTCCAGGCCCATGCATGTTGCTGCAAATGATAGATGCTTAAAATTTTATTTTAACCAGACTTACTCTAAGGAAAAGACCATGATACTGAGATATATTGAAGGGAGAAGGAGAAGAGGAAGGCAGAGGATGAGATGGTTAGATAGCATCATCAACTCAATGGACATGAATTTGAGCAAACTCCTGGAGACAGTGAAGGACCAGGAAGCCTGGCGTGTTTCAGTCCACGGGGTCGCAAAGAGTCGGACATGACTTAGTTACTAAGCAACAACAACAGCTCTAAGAAAATACATTCAGGGGCAAGACTGCAAACCAGAGATGTGCCGAATCATCAGAGATGGCCTGAGAATGTATAAATGACCACTGGTTTGGTGATGCTATGCCCATGAAATAAGGAAGTCCTATTAGCTGATAACAGTATTGAACCAACCACAAACATCACCAGGATATGAAGAAAGACGTTGAAGAAATCTGCTGCAAAGCCTAAGACAGTGCTAATGCTGGTTGAAATCAATGCCTCCCAGATCCTCTCATGACTTCATTTAAAGTTATTCAGGATTTAAGTTGAATTCCATGTGACAAGTTCAAATTCAACCTGAATGTCCCCTTGGATTTTAATGTCCTCCCCCTTGATAACATCCATATCAAGCCAATGAAAATCACTGGCCTGCTTAATTTCCTTGTTTGTTGAAAAAGTTGTTCTCTTTCATAGAGGGAACCTCCTCCCTAATTATCTGTTTACTGTTATCCCTTTTAGAATATACAAAGGTCACCATATGCAGATAAGGAAATTATAGGATGTATGACTATACATGTAGATTCATCATGGGTAAGTGATTGGTACAAATGTGTAAAAATGCTTCACAGGGAAAATAATTGGTTGAATTACACAAGCAAAAAATGAGAGTGGTGAGAAAATTAACTCATAGAGTAAAGATCAAGAACTAAGGAAAATTCTAAGAAAAATAAAATGAGTAGGCAGGAGATAGCCAGGTCTTAAAGATATTGTGATGCTTGCAGAAAAGTTTAGATCTGAACTGATAGGCATAGACGCCAAGGGAACTTTTTGAGCAGAAGGATGACGTGATTAGATGCATGTGGTATAAAAGTCACATTGATGGTGTCTGGAAAGGGCACATTTCCTTTCCCTCTTTGCTTCTTTTTTGACTGAGCAAATAATTCAAATGACATAAGAAGGATTAACATTAGAAAGTCAAATTTAGCTTTGTATGTATGGGAACCCACCTATAGGAAAAGCTAGGACCCTGCTTAGATGAGAGATTCAAAGACAGAAAGATAAAATAAGGTTTGTATGTCCAATTGAGCTAAAGAACGGGATGGAGCCTGGGGCATCTGAGGGGAAGAAGGTCATTCATTCACAAAAGCATAAGAACAGACGTTTAGAAATTAGATGTTCGCTCTGCGATTTAGATGGGACCACTTAGACCACATTTATCTCCAGTAATAACTCTTCCTTGGGAAAAAAAAATCCCAATTTAAATTCTTCTAGCTAGTTAAGGGAGGACAGTAGTTTCTCTTAAAACTTCAGAGTTTCCATTGCCTTTGACTCAAAATAATCCTCATGCAAAAGTAGTATATTTGGAGAATGGCTTCCCTGGTGGCTAAGCTGGTAAAGAACCTGCCTGCAATGCAGGAGACCAGAGTTCGATTCCTGGGCTGGGAAGTTCCCCTGGAGAAGGAAATGCAGCCCACTCGAGTTTTCTTTCCTGGAGAATTCTAAGGACAGAGGCTCCTGGCGGGCTACAGTCCATGGGGTCACAAAGAATTGCACATGACTGAGTGACTAACATTTTCACTTTCTTTCTTTTCAGAACCCCTAAAATGGCAGATGAAGTTTAGAAGGGAATGTAAGGTGGTGAGATCACTGAGGAAACTGGTCTGGTTCAGTGTAGTAGCCATGCAGACGCAGAAGAGAAGATGAATGTAAAACCAGAAAGAGCATTAGCAAGACTCAGAAATAGGGTAGATGTGAAAACTATGGGAGCTTCAGCAATTCAGGAGGCTTCTCAAGTTTGTGTCATGAAACTTACGCTACCATGTGTAAAGTGGATAGCCAAAGGGAATTTGCTGTACAGCTCAGGGGACTGGAAAAAGGGGTTCTGTGTCAGTCTGGAGGAGTGGGATGGAAAGGGAGGTGGGAGGGAGTTTCAAGAGGGAGGGGATATGTGTGTATCTATGGCTGATTCGTGTCGAGGTTTGACAGAGGACTGCAGGGTTCTGTGGAGCAATTGTCCTTCAATAGAAATAAATAAATAAAGTTCGTATCACAACTGTTTTCAGTTTGAAAAGATGGGAAATCTCAAAGAAAAATTGCTCTAATATTATGGAGCTGAGGCATGGGAGTAAGAAGATTTCAGTAAGGAGGGCAGGGTTGCAGTACATAACACTAGATCTGCACAATCTACATTTGCAACGGTCTTGAAGGAAAGCATGATAGGAAACGGCAGTGTTACAGAGAAGTGAAAAGGCAGGAAGGCTGAAATATTCTCATGATATTTGATATTGGTTAATTTTGCCAAAACACGTGAGCAGAAGATTAATTGCATTTGTATGAGAGAATGTGAGATGAGGAAGAGTGATACCGGGAAAAGTGACAACATGGAAAAGCGACCAGTTATGAGCATCTAATTCTACCGACTCTGAAGCAAGGATTTCCATAAATAGGTGTCTAGGCAAAAGATCTGCTTTCCTGAGAGAACAAGTAGAGAGATATTAGCAATAAAAATCAGACACCTTAGGATGTCAAATAGGATGATGGCTTAAATATGGAAAATGATCCACTTAAAATTCTCCCTTTCATCACTAATTTATTGACCTTAATATACTGTGTACTTCAAGAGCCTATTAATTTTTGTAAAGATATGAATAGCTGGCTGAGTGGGTTGCCATTTCAGTTGAGCATATAAATAAGGAGATACTGGACAAAATTAAAGAATCAGGGCTTCCTTCTCAAAGTCAATATTTGAGGTAGATCTACCCATCTATCCAATCACTAGTGGAACTAAATATAATTGGAGCTTTAAGAAAAAGTCTCTAATATCATTAATAAATACTGTGCAAGATTATTGCATGTGACAGGAAAAGTATTATGATATATTTTAATAGGAAAAAGAAGCTAAAACAAAATTACATCGAAAAAACATTGTGAATAGTTTGGTCTCTTTTGTGTCATGTTCACACATACATGTCTAACAGTTATTTCTAGATAGCAAGGACTTTTTTGTTCATTCTGAGTCTCTTAATTTCTATAGTACTGAATTTGTATTGTCATCATAAAATGTGATTTAAAAATTATATATATATATATGTATGTATGCACATATACACAAATGTAATTGAGACCTAGAGTGATAATAAATATTTTGTAAATATCTTTTAATCCTTTTAATACACATATATACCTTCCAGGTTATTCTTCTTTAGGGATGGAATCTTTATCAAAATCTCTTCTCCATCAATAAATGTGATTGTCTATGAAAGGGACTCTCATAAGTGTTCCAAGGTAGAGTGTGTGTGTGTGTGTGTGTGTGTGTGTGTGTGTGTGTGTGTGTGTAAGGGAGGATGTTGCTGTTTAGTCGCTAAGTCGTGTCCAACTCTTTTGTGACCTAATGGACTGTAGCCTGCCAGGCTCCTCTGTCCATGGGATTTCCCAGGCAAAAATACTGGAATGGGTTGCCATTCCTCCTCTAAGGGATCTTCCTGACCCTGGGATCAAACCCGTGTCTCCTGTGTTTCTCTGCATTGGCAGATAGATTCTTTACCACTGAGCCACCAGGGACGCCTATAAGGAAGGATAGGATTTATCAATAAGAGACTGATCAATGATCAATGCATGGGGGGAAGAAAGAGTTATTATTAACTCCCTAAATTCTATCAAATATGATTCATGTGGTTGAACTATTTCTAGAATGTTCGCTCCCAGCACCTCTCTGGGGTGCTATGCCAGAGCAGGGAAACAAAAGGGAAAAAGCAGACAGCCCTAAAATCAGCTCGCTTCCAAGAACCAAAGCCCCAGGGGATCATTTGACAAGGGATCATTTTAAAGAGACTCCATGTGCTTCAGCTTGGCCTGCTGTGCATGGAATAAAGTGGTGGCTGGTACTTTGAAATCCATCCTAGCACCTTGTGTTGGCAGCCCCTTGCCAAGTAAATCCAAGAGATAGCAGCTGTCTTGGAGCAACAGTGTGGCTGCTACCTCCCTGGACCAAAAAGCAAGAAGAGGGACCCATCAGAATTCAGTTTCAGTGAACAGAAGGATCTGAAGGGGGGGAGGGCTGCCCAAGAGTCAGAAAACATTTGCCAACCGAGAAATTGGATTATTACTCTTAGAGCTTCTTTTCTAGCCCATGAAAATCTTCGGGGGTTGCCTCCTTGGGATCTGCAAATTGCCAAACAAAATTTGAATTAGGCACAGAGTGAGGGAAAACTCAGATGCTTTATTTTGCTTCTGGGCAAACATATGCCTATTTAAAACTTAGTTTCTTCTGTGACTGTGTTTTAAAGGATGTTGTGAATTCAATTGCTTTTCAAAAGGGAATGGATTCCGGGTCTTCCACTGCACCAGAATTTGGCCACATTTTGGACAAGAAGAGGATTGCCTTTGCAGACAAACAGCCCTTCTGTGTGAAGGTCATTAGGATAAACAGTATAATATACAGCACTTTTCTCTCAGAGTAATGAAACAATCAGTTTTGTGTGTGTGTTGCAAATTTATACTCAGGCTACCTGAGTAATAGCTCCATCTTCTCAACTCCGGTCCCACAGGGGAACCATGTCCCTTCACCCAGAACAATTCCCAACCCCAGGGTGAATTTTGAGAATGAGTTTGCTATTCAGTGAATTACTTCCCTTTTCTTTGGTGCTTGGGGTTAGCTCTAGAAAGTTCATAAATTTTACCTCTGCTGATGGGCTACTTAATTCTCCAGCCACTGTGTGAAGAGTTAAAGATTTATGGGAAACGAACTCAACCAGATGCTTTTCTACAGACTGGTCAGGGGCTTCACTTAAATCGTTAAAGATCTAGAAAGTTGAGGGGAGGGTATGAATGAAACCTCATCATTCTGTCTTCCAAAAGAAATCCTTAAGAAAATAGTCGTTGCTTCTTGGGATTCCAAATCGTTAGAGTAGTGTAGAGGTTGNCAACCAGATGCTTTTCTACAGACTGGTCAGGGGCTTCACTTAAATCGTTAAAGATCTAGAAAGTTGAGGGGAGGGTATGAATGAAACCTCATCATTCTGTCTTCCAAAAGAAATCCTTAAGAAAATAGTCGTTGCTTCTTGGGATTCCAAATCGTTAGAGTAGTGTAGAGGTTGCATGTCAATCTGGGGAGGATTTGGGTTCTGGAGTTGGATATGCAATCTGTAGAGCTTCTCTGGGGCTGGTGTAGTCACTGAGTCGTGTTTGACTCTTGAAACTCCATAGACTAGAGCCCACCAGGCTCCTCTGTCCATGGGATTTCCCAGGAAGAATCCTGGAATGGGTGGTCATTTCCTTTTTCAGGGGATCTTCCTGACCCAGGGATCAAACCTGTGTCTTCTGCGGTACAAGTGGATTCTTTACTGACTGAAGCACCAGGGAAGCCCCCATAGAGCTTCCTTGGCCCTGATAAATTAAGGAAAGAGAGAGAGAAGGGGAGAGAAAGAAAGGGAGGGAAGGAGGAAGGAAGGAAAGAAAGAGCCAAGGAAGGAAGGGGAAACGCGCAGCCCATCCCCTTGAGAAGATTCCAGCTACATAGCCAGGACTTTCATTTCACCCTTCTTCCAGCCTAATTGCAAATGGTACACAAGTGGAACCCTCTGGTCTTGGCATAAACACACAGGAAGATAAATATAGGAAAGACTTTGACCCCAGGGTCCTCTCTGGGCACATACTCTACAACGCGGAAGGGCTCAACAGCTCCCAAACCTCCGGCTGGCGAGGAAGATGGCCCCTGCTGCCTTGTAACAGAAACCTAGCAACTCCCTGTCAGGCTGGCAGGATGGCTGTAGCTTTGCAGCAGCTTGCTCTCTGAGTTTCTGTGAGAACAGCAGAGAGCTCGGTGCAACGCAGAAACGGCTATGTTTGATTAATGCATAAGATAACGGCACCATGGTTCTGCCCAAGCCTCATTTCAAGACTTAGCGTTGTACTTCTGCAGGGAGCAAATATTCAGTACAGCTGTCCTCTTTGTAACTTGTCATACAAAAGAATCAACAGATTCCATGATTGTCAGGAAGGCTGTAAGCTGAGATAATTGCTCTCCCTCGCACCTGCTTCAGCCCCTGCCCTCACTGTGCAGCAGGAAGGTCTAAATATTGTGATTTACTCGCGTGGCAGTATGTCTTTTCAAAACGATTCCCTTTTAAATACACCTGAAGGTGCTAACATTTCAGCGGCGGCGAAGGAATGATGTAAGCATCCAAAGATGAGACTCTTGCGCCACTGAAGTCCCGTAATCAACAATGAGTACCCAACGGTATGGAAGATGGAAAGGTGGAGTTTAATACTCTAACCTGGAGACGAGCATTTGCATTTCTCCATGTTTTCCTGAATGAAGGAGAAGGGTTAGGCGGTGCCGAGGTGTACGGAGTCAGAGGGAAGATGGCAGCACCTCTTAGGATTCTTATAAGTCTGGAGGAGAAACAGAATGGGTCCAAGTGACTCCTTCAGTCTCCACATAATGTTTAAGGACAAAATAAAGCACATGCAAGTTGGGTTTAGCTAGTTTTGGGGATTTCAGAGTGAGCAAAAGACAAAGGGATAATATATTCTATATTACTAAATGTGTACTAGAGCTTCCACCTTCAGTTGGTAAAGAATTCCACCTTCAGTGCGGGAGTCCTGGGTTCGATCCCTGGGTTGGGAAGATCCCCTGAAGAAGGAAATGGCAACCCCCTCCAATATTCTGGCCTGGAAAATCCCCATGGACAGGGGAGCCTCATGGGCTACAGTCCATGGAGTTGCAAAGAGTCAGACACAACGGAAGTAATTTAGCATGGACAGATCTCAACTTTATATCACAAAAGAGATCCCTATTCCATTTACTTTGTTAAACAATCATTTTCTCATGTTGTAAGTTGATCTGTATTCAATGTGAATGTTGTATAAAGCACAATAACAAAAAATCGTATTAACCCACTATCCCAGCATTCAACACTGATAATTATTACTGCATTCTTTTGTCTAAGTCAGAATTTCCAAAACTGAGTCATATGGATCTAGTACCTATGAAATATAAGTAAGCATTATGAGTTATTAAATGCTATGGAAGAAAATAAAGTGGGTAAATAAGTTTAGAAAATGGCCACCAGATGTGCAGAACTGACTCATTGGAAAAGACCCTGATGCTGGGAAAGATTGAAGGTGGGAGGAGAAGGGGATGACAGAGGATGAGATGGTTGGATGGCATCACCAACTCAA
This sequence comes from Neotragus moschatus, assembly GCA_006410615.1. Classification (NCBI taxonomy): domain Eukaryota; kingdom Metazoa; phylum Chordata; class Mammalia; order Artiodactyla; family Bovidae; genus Neotragus; species Neotragus moschatus. The sequence goes on from SJYA01003037.1 coordinate 722,065, forward strand.
TGGACATGAGTTTGAATAGGCTCTGGGAGTTGGTGATGGACAGAGAAGCCTGGTGTGCTACAGTCCATGGGGTTGCAAAGAGTCGGATATGACTGAGTGACTGAACTGAACTGAAGTTAAAAGAATAAACTGATCCTTAATACCTTTAATAATTTTCCAGAGGTAAGTCAAATAGACTTGGGTTAATATCTACATATTCTTTTATCAAACCTGTTTGATCATATATATCTGACTGGACTAGAGTTCTGCAGAGAAGAACTGATGTGTGGAATGAGGATAATGAATAGAAAAAATGACGCTATGGTTCTCTATTGGTGCATAAATGTTTGTGTCTATGTCCACGTATGAGTGTTGTGTTCTTTTAACTTGCCAATCCATGAGAGAAGAAATTATTCTGTACATAAGTGGATCTTCTTCAAATACAAAGTGATTTTGTTTTCATAAATAAGACAAAATTTTATTACATAAATGTATTTGCATATTGCTTTAATTTAATTTTTTATACCTTTTTCTGTGTCTCCACGAAGAGAGTAAAGCAAGTTGATGTCTCAAGAGAGTTGTGTTAGGATTCCACAAGTTTCAGTTCCAAATAAAATCTGAGAACTCCTAGCTATAGGCAATGATTTGATTCTGCAGGTATAGTATATACTATGAAAATCAAAGCCCAAAACTTTAGCAAAATTAGGAAAAATCAAAGTGCTAAGCAAGGAGGAATGAAGTAAGATTTTTTCTTTAGTCAAACAAATTCTTATTCATATTTTATTTTATATATAGATTCTCAATTTAAAAATCAGCCTGTTTAATATGTATTAAAGGATATATATATATATATATAAAACAGAAAGATCATCACATAATCTCACAGCAATTGCAAAAATCCTGAGAGCTAAAAAAAGGCAAAAGGAAGGGAGGGATAGGAAAGTAAAAAGTAAAAGAAAAACATACTACAGTTGGTGAAACAGAAAACATAAGTGAATTTTTTTAAGCTTTTCAACAATGGTTTTATTTCTTTATAATGGTACAATCATTAAATATTTTATCATAATTTCCTCTCAAACAGTATAGGAAATGGAAAAAAATAAAAAATATACAACTTAACTATTATTAATGTATTGAGGAAACAAACAGGCTTCCTGAAAACAATACATCTTTAGCTTCTGTCAGATACTCATTGAACTTAGAGAGACCCCTGTGTTTATAATTGTGAAAGAAAAGAAGAAAACTGAAGAACACATTCAAAAGTCAGAAAGTGTATTAGCAAGTGTTTTCTTAAGGGCAACATTTTATAACATCATTCCAACTGAATTTTTGATGAAGTATAAATTGGCCAACTTCTAGTGAAGACTGCAAGCTAAATAGCCCTTGACATGCTCTCCAAGATTCCTGTAGTTTCAGATTCTAAATCAGCCTGAATGGGCTGTTCTGGAAACAAGCCTGATCCTGCTGATGCTTTTCTTGCATCTGGTTTTAGCCCCTTGTCTGGAGCAAGAACAAACAAACAAACCACTTAATCTCCATCCCCTGAGTATCATCATTTGGCTTTCTGTAGAACAGAGCAAACGTGTTGCCAACGCCACCCTTCTTTCCACTGGTCCTTAACTGCAGATGCTTCACTCCCACTATGAGGAGCTCCCTTATGGCTTCAAACCAGTCTGTTATCAAGTACCAATCACTACAGCGAATTGGTGGGAACACCTGTTGGAGAGGGTCTATTTTGATTGTAGAAGTATCTTACAGAAGGAAGGAACCACGTAGCATATTATGAGGTCACGAGCAAGAGCATCATTCCTTCCATCCCCAAATGGACCCCTTGAAGGCTTGCTGAATATTCAAATTATATTGTTGAAAGTGAATTCCTTCAGTCTGATTTTTCAACCTCTGATGAATGTGATTACCTTAAAGGTTAGTGTAGTTAAAAGCACACATTGGATAGGGAATGGGGAACATGTGTTCCCTCCCTGGTTGGACCAGCATATAGACTCTTAAACGCACCACTTTTTCTTACTCAATCTTAACATTTTCTTAGATATGAAATATAAGAATTAGATGTCCTGGTTTCAAACCTTGACATTCCAAGAAGTTGTTATATCTCCAGCTATTATCAGTCACTTATGATTTGGTGTGTGGATGAGTTTCAGGTTCATTGTTAGGAAAAGATTTGTCAAGGCAAGACGAATTAGGAATTTGTATGTTTTGTATGAAGACAGGTGACTAAAGTTTAAGTGGGGCAATTGAGGTCACTAAGGCAAATCTTACAATAGAATTTGTTTGTACTGGTGATACATCCTGTAGAAAAAAATATTTCTAGGTTTCTAAGATCTACTATGGACTTCCATGGTGGTTGAGTGGTAAAGAATCTGCTGGTCAATGCAGGAGATGCAGGTTCTATCCCGGGGTCAGGAAGATCCCCTGGAGAAGGGAATGGCAACCCACTCCAGTTTGCTTGTTTGGAGATTCCCATGGAGAGAGGAGCCTGGTGGGCTACAGTCCATGTGGCGCAAAGAATCAGACATGACTTAATGACTAGAACAACAATGACAAAATAAACTGGGCAACATGGCGCATTACCACCATATCAGACAGCTCTAACGCACAGCATTTTTGCTAAACCAAACTTTTCTATTTCTCTCAATTGTTTATTTCATGCACTGGCTTAACATCACACTACATTATCATATTGTTTTAATAGCTTTGGTAAAATATTATACTGGCAATTGAACATTATATTCTCCAAATGAAATCTGATCATCTCAGGATATAGGGGAATCACCACCCCTTAAGCTGGATATGATTGAAATGGATCCCTAAGCTATCCGTATCTAGGTAGTCAGGCTTGTTTTCCTATCTACTATGGAAAAATTGGTTCCATGTAGCTCTGTAGCCTACCAGTAAATAATTTTACGGTGTAAATAAAACTAATTAATAGAGAGGAGATGGGGAGAGAGAGAAGGTAATCTCAACAGCTGCAATGCTGAGATATTTGCATTGGAAAGATTCAGATTTACTCACAAATAGAATATAATAAGAGTAAGAAAGTAGAGAGGAAATTAAGGGAAACATTGAGGACTACAGAGCAGAAAATAGAGACGAGATTAAGGATGAGATATGGGAAGAGGTGAATCCTCCAAGCAGGTGGAGACTCTAAGAAGGCTGGAGAGAGAGAGAGAGAGAGAGGAGGGATAGATGACTTTAAAAGGTGATGGTTGCTCTTTGAAATAAATCTTCTTTAATGTTAACCTAGAAATGTATACAAGGACTGGGCTTAATTTTTTATTACTATTATTTTTCTTTTACTGGAGTACAGTTGTTTTACAATGTTCTTAGTTTCTGCTGTGCAGCAAAGTAGATCAGCCACACATATATGTGTATCTCCCTTTCTTTGATCTCCTTCCTGTCTAGGTCACCACAGGGCTCTGAGGAGAGTTCCCGGGGCTCTACTGTCTGTTCTCATTGGTTATCTGTTTTGTATCAATATCCACATAGTATCGATAGTGTATATGTGTCAGTCTCAGTCTTCCAACCCATCCCGTCCTCTTTTACCCCTTGGTATCCACATGTCTGTGTCTCTATTTATGCTTTGCAAATCATTCAAAAAGATACATGCACCCCAGTGTTCACTGCGGCACTATTTACAATAACCAGGACATGGGAGCTATCTAAATGTCCATCACCAGGTGAATGGATAAAGAAGATGTGGTTCATATATACAATAGAATATTACTCAGCCATAAGACGGAGAAGGCAGTGGCACCCACTCCAGTGCTCTTGCCTGGAAAATCCCATGGACAGAGGAGCCTGGGGGGCTGCAGTCCATGGGGGTCGCGAAGAGTCAGACATGACTGAGCAACTTCACTTTCACTTTTACTTTCATGCATTGGAGAAGGAAATGGCAACCCACTCCAGTGTTCTTGCTTGGAGAATCTCAGGGACAGGGGAGCCTAGTGGGCTGTCATTTATGGGGTTGCACAGAGTCAGACACAACTGAAGTGACTTAGCAGCAGCAGCCATAAGAAGGAAGAAAATTTGGTCATTTGTAGAGACACGGATGAGCTTAGAGACTGTCACACAGAGTGAAGTAAGTCAGAAAGGAAAAAATAAATGTCACATATTAATGTGTATCTGGGGAGCCTAGAAAAATGGTATAGATGAACTTATTGGGGCTTATTTATTTTTCATTTTTAAAATTTGCTTTTCATGAAGTATTGCCCTCTGCTTGAATTACGGTGACCCAGATTTTATTCTGCATATACTATATTCCTATTAATCGGATATTACATTACAATTGAATTTATTGCAGTTGCATTTATGTTAAGCTTGTAGTCAATAGAAACTGCTAAATGCTTTTACCATGAAATGTTTCTAAGTCTGCTCACTCCTTCTTTTTCTAGGGAACTGATTCCCAGTACAGGTATAGAAATTTACATTTTCTGTTAAATTTGCTACTGTGAATTTTGTCCCTTAATACTAGTGTGTAAAGAAATTTGTAGTCATTTCTCTGATACCTTATATTTCATTTCTCTCTTACAAATAGTTAAAGACTTTGTAGCAAAGCTCCAGCAAACCTCTTCTCATTGGTCAGATTAGGATGGCATGCTCATTTCTGAACCATCTCTGGCAAAGTAACAGGACCTTCCTAGACTAACCATGTCCTCACTTGTAAGTGAGAGCAGTCAGCTTCCTTTAAATAAAATTGTATTTAGGTTGAGAGGAAAGAAGGAATTCAGTTCAGGTGAGTTCAGTCGCTCAGTTGTGTCCGACTCTGCGACCCCATGAATCACAGCATGCCAGGCCTCCCTGTCCATCACCAACTCCCGGAGTTCACCCAAACTTATGCATATCAAGTTGGTGATACCATCCAGCTATCTCATCCTCTGATGTCCCCTTCTCCTCTTGCCCCCAATCCCTCCCAGCATNCTTGTGCTTCTTCCAGCCCTGCATTTCTCATGATGTACTCTGCATAGAAGTTAAATAAGCAGGGTGACAGTATACAGCCTCGACATACTCCTTTTCCTATTTGGAATCAGTCTGTTGTTCCATGTCCATTTCTAACTGTTGCTTCCTGATCTGCATATAAGTTTCTCAAGAGGCAGGTTAAGAAGGAGTTAAAAGATGTTAAATCAGTAATCTACAGCTCCTGTTTCAACAACCCTTTCAGTTTTGGGTGACTGAAACTTTTTTGATTATGTCTTTATCCAATTTTTAATTAAAATGTTGATAAGGTGACATTCAGGGATACCTCCAGGAATCACTTTCAACACAGCCTCCACTTGTTAATTAACAGCTAAGTGTTCATTTTAAAAATCCCTGACAAACTATTAATTCATTTGGATCCAGTGTTTCTAAAGTACAGGAAGTTGAAGATGTATTATAGTTTGTTGCTAATAAGGAATTTCCAAACATTTACTGAGCATCTATAATGTGTCTTTTCTGGGTGCTGGAGATGTTGAGTGACCAGATTAGGCTAACACACTCGCTCTCATGGAGCTTATATTTTAAGGTGAGGCACTGATTCAATAAGTGAGTTAAGCTTTTAGCATACCTGTTTGTGATAAAGATGGGGAGAATAAAGCAAGAAAGGTGAAGAGAAAGTATCAAGATGTATCAAGTTTATTAGGATTTAAATAAGACAGTGATAACCTCAGTGAGGAGATTTCCTGGGTGGTGTGATGGTTAAGTCTTTGCCTTCCAGTGTAAGCGGTACAGGTTCCATCTCTGATCAGGGAACTAAGATCCCCACATGCCTTGTGGCCAAAAAAACTAAAACATAAAACAAAAGCAATATTATAACAAATTCAATAAAGACTTTAAAAATGGTCCACATCAAAAATAAATTTTAAAAATATTATTTAAGAAAACCTTCAGTGAGGAAGAAGCAAAGATATGAAGAACATCAGAGAATAAGACACAAAGGTTTGTGAGGAAAGATCATTCCATGCATAGGAAACAGCAGGGGGAAGTGTGGGTGGAGCTAAGTAAGAATAACATAGAAGGAGTACAAAGGGAGATGGTAGCAATCCTGCTGGGCTAAGATAATATGGGACCGTTTAATGATTTTGGCTTGTCTCTGATGGAAATGAGAAGCAATGAAGACTCTTAGGCTGTAAAGAGAAATAATCCAAATTGTGTGCTTAACAATATTTTCCTGGATACTATGTTTGTCGGTAACTTTTAGAAAAATGAAGGAAGTGACTGGAAATTACTCTGAAGACCATCGTGATAATTCAGGTGAGCAGCGATGGTGGAAACAGAAAGGCCATGGTGGGTGTGTTGATAAGCGTTTAAATTCTGGATCCATTTTGGAAGTGGCAATCATAAGATTTGCTTTCAGACCCTATGGGGATGTTAGGGAAAAAAGGAAGCCTGCACACCTAGAATGAGTGAGACACTGCCAAAATAAGAAAGGGTACAGGAAATTTTGGAAGGAAAGTTATGATCAACCTAGACATCATATTAAAAGGCAGAGACATTACTTTGCCAACAAAGGTCAANATCATAAGATTTGCTTTCAGACCCTATGGGGATGTTAGGGAAAAAAGGAAGCCTGCACACCTAGAATGAGTGAGACACTGCCAAAATAAGAAAGGGTACAGGAAATTTTGGAAGGAAAGTTATGATCAACCTAGACATCATATTAAAAGGCAGAGACATTACTTTGCCAACAAAGGTCAATCTAGTCAAGGCTGTGGTTTTTCAAGTGGTCATGTATGGATGTGAGAGTTGGACTGTGAAGAAAGCTGAGCACCGAAGAATTGATGCTTTTGAACTGTGGTGTTGGAGAAGACTCTTGAGAGTCCCTTGGACTGCAAGGAGATCCAATCAGAGCATTCTGAAGGAGATAGGCCCTGGGATTTCTTTGGAAGGAATGATGCTAAAGCTGAAACTCCAGTACTTTGGCCACCTCATGTGAAGAGTTGACTCATTGGAAAAGACTGTGATGCTGGGAGGGATTGGGGGCAGGAGGAGAAGGGGACGACAGAGGATGAGATGGCTGGATGGCATCACCAACTCAATGGACATGAGTCTGGGTAAACTCTGGGAGTTGGCGATGGACAGGGAGGCCTGGCATGCTGCGATTCGTGGGGTCACAAAGAGTCGTATACAACTGAGTGACTCAACTGAAATGAACAGGAAATTTAGATTTAGGGGGAAAAGGGGAAAAAGAAAACTATTCTGCTTGTGTTTTCCTCTAGAAATTTTATAGTATCTGGTCTTACATTGAGTTTGTTTTTGTATATGATGTTAGAGAATGTTCTAATTTCATGTAGCTGTCTGGTTTTCCTAGCACCATTTTTTGAAAGTGAGAGAAGTCAATATGCTTGTACATTGATGAAAAAGATTCAGAGGAGAGGGACTGAAAGATGAGGAGAGGGACTGAAAGATGATGAAAGAGAGAGGGCAGAATTCCAGACGTGGCACCAATGTCCTTTAGTTAAAGCACTTGAATGACATTTACTGCACATTTTTCCTAAATGTGAATCGCTAGCAAATGAGTCCTTGGGAGATGCCACAATGAGATTAGGAAGCTGTAGCAGGTAAGGATCTTTGTCTTCAGTGTATATAGGCTATTCACAGATGAATAATAGCTAGATATTGGAATATATTTTATCCCTTCAAAAAGTTAGTTTCCTGCTAAAAAATAGATTACTCTACATTATTGCACAAGATGATAGCGCATTACACATTCATAAAAATATTTTTTAGATTGTGCTAAAATTAATTTTATTATTGATTTTAAATGATACAATTAAAAAGACATAAAGAGATAATGGGTCCATTTAGAGAAAGTCAAGAAGAAATCTAATGGGAATTAAAGTCTGTGGCCACCTCGGACAGTGTATTAGTTTCCTACTGCTGCATAAGCAAACTCAGAGGCCTAAAAAACCCACAAATATACAATGCTGAAGTTTTCATGTGTCGAGAGTCCAGATATGGGTAATCGTGGTCCTCTGCTCTGCTCTCACCAGAGCGAAATCAGCTGGGGCTGTGAACCTCTCATCTGAGGTTCGAGATCCTCTTTGAAATTCTGGTCGTGAACAGATTCATTTCCTTGAATCAGTATGACCAATACACTTGCTTTCTTGCTGGCTGCCAGCCTGGGACATTTCTCAGTAACTAGAGACTACCACAGTTCCATGCCACATGGTCCTGATAGGTAGCCCAAAGCTTGGCTATTTGCATTGCTCTGGGCCAGCAAGAACACATTTTTATGACACTTCACCTTCTTTTAAAGGGTCCTCTGATCAGGTGACGTCCACTCAGAATGATCTATTGAAGAACTCAAGTCACCTGATTAGCAGTAAAACACTGAAGCAATAGCCCATTGTATTCACAGGATCCACACACAAAGCAAAGGGATTACCCATGGGGTGTACTCCTGTGAGTGGAAATTTGAGGGGACATCTTAGAACCCTGTCCAACATAGGCAGTCAGTTGTTCAATAGAGTAAATTGTTCAATGAATCCCCCTCACCATTCTTAGTTTTTTGTCTTTAACTGGGAAAGGTAATAGACAGAACTTTGAGAAGAATATTGCATGATAAATAAGTACCCTTGTTCTCTAAGGATGATCTGCAGCCATGTGAAAGGAGAAGTTACCACTCATCCACATGGATCATTTTATACTATCCTCTGTTGGCCTCAATATATGTGTGTATATAGATATTTTTCAGACTAAATGTACAATCAAATCCTGCACTGAGATGCAGTCAGAATACTACTTCATTTTAGCATGTTAGTTTACTTTGACACTTACATAGCTGTAGGATTAGAGATTTAATAAGGGCACATTTGTACAGGTAACGCATTCTGAAGCCAGAATGATGGCAGCGTGGAGGAGGCAAATACACTGTGGGCTCAGAGAACCTCACTCAGAGAGTCCATCATGTCCATATTCATACCATTTACCTGGGTGCATAGCAACCACTACCACAAAACAAAAATATCAGGAGCATCTTAAGGTCAAATATACTTAATTCCAGATAGGCCCAAGAGTAAAGCCTAGAAAGCATGGAATTACTTGGGATGCAAGGTCCAGGTGGCCTTGTTTGAGCTAATTGTTCAATTCTCAGGATTTTTTGCAACCTGGTTGTTAAACACTGCTGCTGCTGCTAAGTCGCTTCAGTTGTGTCCAACTCTATGCGACCCCATAGATGGCAGCCCACCAGGCTCCTCCGTCCCTGGGATTCTCCAGGCAAGAACACTGGAGTGGGTTGCCATTTCCTTTTCCAATGCATGAAAGTAAAAGTGAAAGTGAAGTTGCCCAGTTGTGTCTGACTCTTCGTGACCTCATGGACTGCAGCCTATCAGGCTCCTCTGTCCATGGGATTTTCCAGGCAAGAGTACTGGAGTGGGGTACCATTGCCTATGAAACACAGTCATTATTAAAACTTAAACTATAAAAGATTAAAATTAAATAGCTTATATTAAAGGCAAATCTAATAAATGCTTGAAACTCATTACTTCCTAATTACAACATTTTACCATTACCTATAGTGTTGAATATATTTATGTCTGTTGTATCTGTAGAGTGGAGACACTATACAAAGGTGAGTCCTTGTATGTGTGTGTGCTGAGTCACTTCAGTTGTGTCTGATTCTTTGTGAACCCATGGACTGTAGCTGGCCAGGCTCCTCCATCCATGGGAGTCTCCAGACAAGAATTCTGGAATGGGTTGCCATTTCCTTCTCCAGGGAATCTTCCCAACCCAGATCCTGAGTCCCCTGTGACTCCTGCCTTGCAAGCGGATTTTTTTTACTGCTGAGCCATTGAGGAAGCCCCAAGTCCTTATAAGTCTCTTCCCAAATCTGTGCTCAGTCAGATCACCTTGATGCCTTGAACTTGACCACAGCATATTTATACCACAAAAATCAGCAGACACAATAAATTGAGGGTTGATTTAATGCTGAAGTTGCAAAAGGTTTCAATTTAATTAATATAACGCAAAGATGAGAAATAGTTTTTTGTACATCACATATCACATTTAGTGAAAATAAATTTATTAGGAGAGAGCCATTAAGTTAGGAGGAAGCCCAATTTGTCAAATGATGATTGAATTGAGATGGTAGGCTGGCTTCAAATGCAAAAACAGAAGTGTTCTGTAGAAACCAGTTGGCTATAGGAATTTATAAGAAAGAGTAATGAATATGTGTATTATCATTTTTAATTGTATTTTATATACTCTTTATATCAATACATTCAGTTGATATATATTAGTCATATATATTAATCAAATATATGTATAGTAATATATACATAGCAATATATGTGTATGCATATATATATAAACATATATATATATATATATCCCCAGAGATGAGACTATCAAACTTTCACCAGGATACCACTGGTTCTAGACTCAAGATATAATTCTGCATGAAAAGACTTGTTTTACTTCTCTGATGGTCCAGTGGTTAAGACTTAGCCTTCCAATGCAGGGGTTGTAGGTTTAATCCCTGGTCAGGGAACTAAGGAAGAAGGCAATGGCACCCCACTCCAGTACTCTTGCCTGGAAAATCCCATGGACGGAGGAGCCTGGTGGGCTGCAGTCCATGGGATCGTGAAGAGTCAGACATGACTGAGTGACTTCACTTTCACTTTTCGCTCTTATGCTTTGGAGAAGGAAATGGCAACCCACTCCAGTGTTCTTGCCTGGAGAATCCCAGGGACAGAAGAGCCTGGTGGGCTGCCATCTCTGGGGTTGCACAGAGTCGGACACGACTGAAGCGACTTAGCAGCAGCAGCAGCAGCAGCAGCAGCAGCAGGGAACTAAGATCCCACATACCTCAAGGCCAAAAAAAAACACCCTCAAAACATAAACTACAGAAGCAATATTGTAATAAATACAACAAAGACTTTTAAAAAATGGTCCACATCAAAAAATCTTTAAAAAAAAAGAAAGAAACTTGGGATAAGATATTCTGGCTTATGAGATTTGGAAAACTATTAACTTCTTGGCTTCAGATTTCCCTTCTGTAAAGTGAAGGTATCAGTCTGATATTCCTGCTTGATAGGATTGCTGTGGGAACAATGAAGTAATGGGTGTAAATGTTCTTTAAAAATTTACTGAGCAGGAAATCCACACTCTTTGCCTTCCTGGAGCTTACATCTTTGAGTTCAGTGAAGATTCCTAGAGCGTGTGAGCTGGAGGCCATCCTGAGGTCACCTGGCCCAAACCTTCACTTTACAAATAATGAGAGTAGGCCCCTGAACTGCTTGAACTGCTGAGTGTGTGCAGAAGTGTGGGTTTGGGATGTGTATACATATCCATGTTTCCATTCTGAGCTTCATTAACTTCTAGGGCCAACTCAATAATATAAAATAATCAGGGAAAATAAGATGTTTCAGCAATGTATAATCCAAGAAATAGCAGCCCAGCACATCACAGGATGGTGATGTAGTTAGCTAAGAGCATTTAAGAAATATGCTTCTATGGGGAATCTAAAAAAATGGTACAAATGAACTTTTTTTCAAAACAGAAATAGAGTCCTCGTGTATACAAACAAGCTTATAGTTACCAGAAGGGGGAAAAGGGAGGAGGGATAAACTGAGAGATTGAGATTGATATATACATGCTGCTGCTGCTGCTGCTAAGCCGCTTCAGTCGTGTCCGACTCTGTGCGACCCCAGAGACGGCAGCCTCTGTCCCTCGGATTCTCCAGGCAAGAACACTGGAGTGGGTTGCCATTTCCTTCTCCAATGCATGAAAGTGAAAAGTGAAAGTGAAGTCGCTCAGTCATACCCGACTCTTAGCAACCCCGTGGACTGCAGCCTTCCAGGCTCCTCCGTCCGTGGGGTTTTCCAGGCAAGAGTACTGGAATGGGATGCCATTGCCTTCTCCGATATACATGCTACTCTATACAAAATAGATAATGAGGAACTATTGTATAGCACAGGGAATTCTACTCAGTACTCTGTAATGACCTATGTGGGGAAAGAATCTACAAAAAAGTAGACATATATATATATATAAATATAATATATATATATAACTGGGTCACTTTGCTGTATAGCAGAAACCAACACAACATTGTAAATCAACTATACTCTAATAAAATTTTTAAAAATAAAAAAAGGAATAACTACATAGCACAAATAGAGAGTAGGGTAGCTCTTTCAGGATCTTTGACCCTAGAAAAATTTAGTGTTTAGATTACAAGAAGCAAAGCGCACAATTATTTGATTCCAAGTAGATATCTCTTCCTGACTCCAGTCTGAATATTAAAATCTCTTTCAACATCAGGATTCAACCCTCACAGTGATTCAGCTTGTCTGATTCAAAAGATTTTTTGTTCCCTTTGCCTTGTAGAAACCTTTCATCCTCTACACTTTTGCAAGTAGACATTCATTCTTGTGCACCTAACTACATTCCTGATAGAGGAAATAGTCTACATTGACCAGCTGAGGTACATTGTATGGCTTTGTACCTGATATGTCCTTAATTTTGCTGCAATCTTTTTAAACACCTCGACTCTGAGGCTTGATCTCAGTGAAATAGAGACAGACCCATCCCTCAAGGAAACTACACTGTCTCCCAGTAGCACTGACTGATGAGTGAATTCAGTGTATGTGAATATGAATAACGGATAATGTAAAAAAAATCTTCCTGCTGCTTTTGCATGGTTCATTTTCAATAGCTACACACACACACACACACACACACACACACACACACACAATATACACAAATAAAACCATACACAAAAAACTTGGGATAAATTTCTGAGTTGCTACCATGGGGTTTCCTTGTGCCCAAAGCAACAACAGGCTCTTCAGATTCATTCTTGTAGATGAAATTGTTTACAGTCATAAATTCTCTTAATTATTATTCATAGGTGATTTTCATTAGATAGCCCCTGCTTGAAAGAAGAGTTTCCCCACAATCCACCCTCAAATAAAAACCACATCTAGAGTAACTTCCTGCTTCCTTAATTTCTTTTGCCTGTTTGAGGCTAAACAGCTAGTTGTTGCATTAACATGCTGGTAGCTGATTACACTTTAGAATTTCTTCACCTCTAATGATTTCAGGTAACATAGAGGTAGAAGAGAATATGATTAATGACAGACAATCATTTCAACCCTTCAGAGTTTATTAATCAAGTGTTTGATACACTGGGGCTCTAACTGGAATGCCAAATTGCAGGGGCTCGTGTGCCATTTCTAAATGAATCTTAACACGTGTAAATCTGCCGTACGTGAAGATGTAATTATAAAATGATGATAGAATGACTCAGGGCCAATTTAAGGTCTGCTCATTGACTGTCAGAGTTTATTCCTGATTCACTCAGGCTTCACTCACCGCTGGGACCCTTGGAGAGAGCTATTCTGTGTTCAGTCTCCTGTAAAGTTTCCCCTTTAGTTTTTTTTTTTTTTCTCCCCCCTTTAACCTAATTCAGCAGGGAACACTGGCTCTCAAACCAAACTTAATGCAAAATAAGCAGTTAGGGTAATGGAAAAGAAGCCCAAAGGATATGTGAATATGATTAAAGAGTTTGCCTTGGGCTGATGGACCTTGTCTGGCGTTGGTCTTCTCAACGAGAGAAAGTTATAAAAGACTCCCATGAAAGAAGTCTTCCCAGGGGACTTCGTTATTGGTCTCCCAAGCAAACTATTTTTAGTTTATTTGATTTTGTGGTGATCGTGTTAGATATGCTCAAATCTCTTGTTATTTGAAGGCACGGAAAGGTGATTTTGAATTTCTGTTGATTTTCCCAATTGTGTGGAATAAAAATACCACATAGCCCAGTCTTCGTGAGTCTGGTCTCATCTACTCCTAGTCATTGTTGGCTTTACTTTAAGGGAATTCAGGTTAAAGGATGCTCAAATATCAAAGCAAAACTCAAGTTTCGCTCTAAGACTCTTAAACCCATATATTTGATGGACTTCTTGAACCATCAGAATGTTCTTTTCTTTTATTTGCAGGTAGGTGTGGCATAGCAAATTTTTATTCTGCCCTTCCCCCTACTTTTTTTAAATGCAAATTAAAAAAAATTTTTTTTTGATGCAGAACATTTTAAGTCTTCATGAATTCATTACAGTGTCATTTCTGTTTTATGCTTTGGTATTTTTGGGCCGTGACAGATGTTGTATCTTATTTCCCTGATTGAACCAACACCCCCAGCATTGGAAGGTGAAATCTTAATCACTGGACAATCAGAAAAGTCCAGACTCAAAGATTTTTGTTTGAAAAAAGTACAACTAAAGTTCTGATCTAAACTTACACCTGGAGTGCATAATAAAATGCCCTTAATTTTACAATTTGCAGAAATATGTGATTAGTGACAACAGATTTTGATGCTTCAACAATGCATAGTTTCAAAATTAAAAATTAGATGTCACTTCAGCATGCTATACGTATGGACATATTTAGCTGCTTTGGTGAACTGGTTACTAAGGAAACACTTGCCTCCGTAGCAGACCATGGTGCGTCTGGGCTTCCAGCATAAAAAAGGATAGATCTTACAGAGTCTTGTGAGATGAGGTTACTGATTCTCAGGGTTTCAATTCCATCCATAGGTTATGAGTGTCCAAACAGTTGACAACTTAATAAGACAGAAAAAAAATATCACTGGAATCAGCCATTTGTTTACAGTTTGAAAAGAGCTTACCTTGCTCTTAGTCTTATTTCTCCACAGCATCACAAAAACGTGCTCTTATCAAGCCAATTTCAAAAGGGTCTTTCAGAGGCAGGTATCTGCAAATAGACTATCTGGCCAGGTCTTTAAGGAAAAGCCCAGGCCATGTCCTAAGTATTAGCCGTTGAGCTTCTATTGAACTGTCAGACACAAACTGAGATAAAACTGGTTCCCAAGAACTTTCTGAATCCCTGTCAACAGATACCTGATCAATCCATAAATCTTTTAGAATAGTTTTATCCACATTTTTTATTATAAATTCCTACTTACAAAAACATTAAACAATTTTTTTGATGTGGACTTTATTTTAAAGCCTTTAATGAATTTTCTACACTATTGCTTCTGTTTTATGTTTCAGTTTTTTTGGCCACAAAGCATGGGGGATCTTAGCTCCCCGACTAGGGATCGAACCAGCAACCCCTTCATGGGAAGGCAGTCTTAGTCACTGGACAACCAGGGAAATCTTACAAAACCAATTTTAAGGATTCAATGTATATATAAGTGTTCAGTTCAGTCCAGTCACTCAGTCTTGTCTGACTCTTTGCGACCTCATGGACTGCAGCAAGCCAGGCTTCCCTGTCCATCACCAACTCCCAGAATTTGCTCAAACTCATGTTCATGGAGTCAGTGATGCCATTCAACTATCTCATCCTCTGTTGTCCCCTTCTCCTCCTGCCTTTAATCTTTCCCAGCATCAGGGTCTTTTCCAAGATATATAAGTGTACAAAGAAGCAAATATATAGTTGACATAAATACACTATTGAATATGTACATTAAAAATAAATTCTAAGGTATAAATTTAATGGATGCATTGAAGGGACCTATAAGTAACAATTATAGTGTCTCTTGCTGGGTTCCAGCCCTGGTGAATCCAGGGTGATTCAAAGGTGGAGATGGAGTCAGTGTCCTAGGAAAAACTTATTTAGAGGGATTAGAAAATTAGCAGAGAAAAGAGGCTGAATAACTTGGCTTACATGGAATACCAATCACCACCTACGTAAGCCACAAGCGTCTTTCCATTCTTCCAAGGGAGAGGAGGCACTGAGGCACCCCCTCCTCAGTCCGATCTTAGAAGCCCAGGTAGAATTAGTAGGCTTGGTGAGGACCCCTGAGCTAGATGGGAATTCAGCCAGAAAATAGTAGAAGATATTAGAGGAGAAAAAGAGGCTGAATAACTTGGTTTATGTGGGATACCAATAAAATTCCAAGACAAGGAATCTGCACCATCTACGTTGGGCAGCTGGCGTCACTTGAATATTGGGAAGTGCCCCTCCTTGGGCACCTTTTTGCATGGGCTTGAAAGCCGGGGCGAGTAAGCATACGTGGCGGGCACCCATGCTCCAGATGGGAATTCAGCCAGAAATACGGAAAACAAGAAAGAACGACATGACATGAGGGAATCAGTGTTTCCGGAAACCGATCTGTTTTCTTTATTTTCAGTTTTGCTTATATATCTTTTGTTACACGTAGGGATGAATACAGAGTCACAAGGAGGTCAGCAGTCCTGACCTTCATCAAAATCAGGTGCTTTGCATAAATGTATACAAAAAGGTCTTAGGAGTTTTACATCATCTGCTAGCCATGAGGCCTGCTGACATTTTATGATCCTTTCTTTCTGATAACCAAAAAACTTATTTTTTCCAAGGGTGTTTTTTCTTAAGCCAGGCACCACCCTCCAAATAAAGTTGCATTCCTATAGGGTGAGGGTGTAGTGAGTTACAATCAAGAAAGGAACTTATTTAATCCAAGGTTAANTATAAATACAAATGAAAAAGAATTGTATCCACCTCTCCTTAACATGCTCACTTCTGACCTTTCACGTTTTCACAAGTCAACATTTGCGAAGACAATAGTACGGCAGGGAAAGAAAAAAATAGGAGGGAAGAGAGAAAGCATAACCTAGCATTTTCACTTCGTGGGAGATGTGTATTTACTTACAACAACAGCTGACCTTTCTCAAGAAGGACATCTTCAGAAAGGTGGTGTTCCTGTTAATCATGAATTATCATTCTGCTCCTAGCTTCTGGGCCTTCCCTGCTCACCAATATGAAGATAACACAGTAGCACAGGGGCATGCCAAATTCTCTTATAATCACTGAAAGCTAGTCCTGAAAAAGCATTTGGAGGTCATCCTATGCACAAAGTTATTCATTTCAAAAACAAACACGACTTGAGAACCTTTGTTTGTTTGTGTCTGTGTGTTTGAGGGGCAGGGAGGGGATCTGCCAGGCAATATGCTAGGTGAAGGGAATATACAGATGAAAAAAGTTTCTGTCCTCTTGAATAAATAAATACTATCCAGAGAGGTTAAGTGGCTTAGCAGAAGTTATATGTTTAGTGGCTGGACTATAACATACCCTGATCCCTCGTAATACACACCCCTCACCTTCTCTTCAAGGCTTATTTATTTACCCTTCTAACTTAAGGAGATGAATAACATCTTTCCTCACGTTCCGACTGAATATCATTGCATCATCCCTATTCATCTTTGCAGATCCATGAATCCACCAGATTCCCTGTGGACCTTACTTTACAGCCTTGGTTGCAGAAGAGCTCTCTTGCTTCTCCAGGTCACTGTCAGCCAGAATTGTTCTATGTGTAGTTGCGGTTGGACGTGACCATGTGGGGATGTGAGTCCAGTGTCCTCCCACTCCGCCATCTTGATCCTGCCCCTTAATCACATTTTTCTTGATTAAACGTTTTTCTCCCTTAAAGCATCTTTACAGGTTAATTTTATATTTTTTATGGTATAAATTTATTTATTTTTAAACTTTGAGTTTTGTATTGGAATGTAACTTATTAACAATGTTGTGATAGTTCCAGGTGGACAGCAAAGGGATTCAGCCATACCTATACATGTATCCATTCTCCCCCAAATTTCCCTCCCACCCAGCCTCCCACATAACACTGACCAGAGTTCCTTGAGCTATACAGTGGGATCTTGTTGGTTATCCACTTAAAACATAGCCCATATACATGTTCACTACGAACTCCCTAACTATTCCTTCCTTCTTTCCTTTCCCCTAGCAATCATAAATTCATTCTCTAAGTCTTTAAAGGTTAATTTTAGAATGCATTATTTTTCCAGAAACATAATTGCAATCATTACATGACTTTAAAAAAATAATTTAATTTTCTGAGCTTATTTTAAACTAATGCTGGGGCTACTTTACTGACAGCTTCATGTGCAGACCGTGCTCATTCACTGAGTGCATTTCAAAAGTGTTTTGAATATCCTTAATTCATAGGCAGTAGATATCTTGTCAGACATACAGCTTTCTAATTAAGAACAGACGTTTTTGTGGACAGAACTAGAGTCAAGTCCTACCCTACGTATGTTATTTCAACTGTTTACATCTTAATTTTTTCACTGGTAAATTATCAATAATAAAAATGTACCTTTACCATCCTCTTAGGAGGACTAAATGAAATAAGGCATCCAAAGTGCTTAGCACAGTTTTCAATACATGGTAAACATTCAAATGTTAATTTTTCACTGTTAGTTTTACTGTCATGTCTGATTATTATGCATCAATACTTAATCAGAGATTAATGAATAAAGTATGTGCACTCAATATGATTGTTTATATTCTACGAAGTGAAGCATTTAATCTAATATAAATCAACTAAACATACAGCCATAGCAACAACCCACAGATAAAAACCGAGTGTAACAACTGTACTCTTACAGCTTCTGTAATCAAAAACACTTCTTAAGCCAAACTTCTAAATGCGAGTGATGATCATTCTTTGAGGCACTAGGAATATTCTTAGTTTCTGTTTCTAGTAGCAAAAAGCAACCAAAAGTAATGATGAAAAAAACAATATTGAAAATGACAGTGTTTTTCATGCATCTAAGATGTTGCTTTTTACAGTCTTTCTTATAAAGAAAAGACGATGCTGGAGCAAAGCAGTTAAGAATAAGGACTTTGGATTCAAATCCAAGTCCTGCAGCTTTTCATGTATGTGATCTTAGACAATTTATTCACTTCTTTGTATCCTAGTTCTTTCATCTATAAAATGGAGAAAATATGAGCATCTATAACATCAGAATATTATGAAATTTATTCCTTCAAGAAACTCACAGCAAGCTCAGAACATATTGAATATCATTAGTTATTATTAACTTTCACAACAATTATGCTAAATACCCAAGACAAATATTTTCACTTTATAGAAAAAGAAACTGACTTTACAGTCACTTCTTTGACCAAAATTAGAGTACTTATTTTGTGATGGTGCTGGAATTATGATATAAACCTTCAAACTCCTAATTCAGAAATATTGATGCAGTAATATATTGTCTTGCCCATTGATGTGAAAAACAGTGCAGAGAACAGAACTAAGGGGCAGATAACTTATTCAGGATTCACCATCATGTTTCATTCTTAAAATAATGAAACATTTCCATACTGGTTGATAAATACCCACTGCCCTGAGATCCCCAAGTGCACTCTCCCATCCCCTCCCCTACCTCCTGGCCTGCACCGAGCTAGTCCTTTCCTTTAGAACCCCTGAACCTTCCACAGTTAGCAACTGAAAGATTAATGTCTCCTACAGGAACCTCTGGATGCTGTTTGCTGCCTCCTCGGTTGTGATACTTTTGTGCAAGTGTAGTTCCTGTTTTAAATAGTTTTAAAATCATCAGTGGGAGCTAAAGACCTCACAGGAAGATTATAAGGATCAAAGGAAGTTATGTTGATGATGATGATGATAAACTTGAAGATGCAGGGTGTAAAGATGAGCTCTCTTGATCTATTCTAGGCACAGAGTGGCATTCCCATGACACAAGTCTGAGCATCGCTGAAGGGTGTCGAGTGCTGATACTCTTTATATCATTAATACAATGCCAGTTACATTATATTGAGATCATCAAAAGTTATCAATAAAATTTTACCCAACCAAGAATATAATCATCACTCTATAATTCTAATCAACATTGCATCTATTTATCTATCTCTCTAGCTAATTTCATTTCCTGACAAAGTGTCCAGAAAAAGGCAGCCTGGAATTAAATAATTAAATCCAGTAATTCCANATTAA
The DNA here is from genome assembly GCA_006410615.1 of Neotragus moschatus. Lineage (NCBI taxonomy): Eukaryota > Metazoa > Chordata > Mammalia > Artiodactyla > Bovidae > Neotragus > Neotragus moschatus. Next base: position 741,737 of record SJYA01003037.1, read on the forward strand.
TACAATGCCAGTTACATTATATTGAGATCATCAAAAGTTATCAATAAAATTTTACCCAACCAAGAATATAATCATCACTCTATAATTCTAATCAACATTGCATCTATTTATCTATCTCTCTAGCTAATTTCATTTCCTGACAAAGTGTCCAGAAAAAGGCAGCCTGGAATTAAATAATTAAATCCAGTAATTCCACGATTTTGGTTTTGAGGACAGTTACCTCTCCTCAGGAATCACACTGTGAAATTATCTGAGTTAAATTTCTAGGCAATTTTCTTGATAGAAATCTTTTTTAAAGCATTCTATCTATAGTAAAATGATCTCTTCCTTTTTTCCAAAGTTCCAAATTTTGTTCTGTTATTTATATTTCTAATTTCATTTTCCATTTTAACATGCTTAAGCACATGACATCTTTGCCTCACTAGAGAATGGAGTGATATAGAGAAAAATACAGTCAAGTGGGAAAATGCACATTTCTCAAAACTAAGAAAATACATCATTTAAAATGTAATTCGGGGTGCAGTATACTGGGAGCATTTTGAATGTTAGCTGTAATGTGTGCACCGCAGTTCATCCATACCCATTACACTTTATTTACTATCTAACTACATTGAGTTTAAAATAATCACTCCCCAACTTTAGAAAGAAAACAACATAAACATTTTGGAAACTGTGCCTTTTGTCATAATTCCAAAGGTATCAACGGCAGAGGCTGCGCTTCAAGAAAGTGAAGGACTCTGGAGCTTCCCCTCCATTGCTCCCACCTGCCTTGTGAGAAAACGCAGAAAGAAAGGAAAACAGTCAAAGCAGACCAAATAATGGCGTAGATAACGTTCTGAGCTATATCCTGTAAGCTGCCTTATAGATACCAAAAGCCCCACCAGGTGGAAGAAGTTACCATATAATGACTAGACTGTAACCATGACATAAGCTTCCACGAGTCTAAGAACTAGCCTCAAGGAAATGGGGACACACTGACCCTGGAACTGAAGATTAACTATATTTAAAACAGTCAAGATGATACTGGTCAGACCACTGTGTGGTCAATTTCAAGATGACTGTCAGCTGACTGTGCTGTTTCTACATGCAGCCCGCTCCTCCATCCATAGTATCTCTTGCCCACTGATTGTCTAGTGGGGTAGGGGGCACTTGGCCTTTGGACAGTCGCTCTGGCGCCTCTTCTTGCTGGCATCCAAAATAAAGCAAACACTCCTTTCCACTACCTTGCCTCTTTATTGGCTTTTGAGCAGCAAGTGGTCAGACCTCCACTTTTGGTAACAAAAGAATAAGAAAACAGAAAAGAGATTTTAAAAGATTGTGAGGAGTGAAAATGAGGGGCTTAGTTTGCATAAAGTTACATACTGAAATGTAGCTTTAGACTGCCTTCTATAGTTCATTTTTTCCTTATACATAGTAAAATACATTTGTTTCAGGCTGTGCTGACATGGCACTAACATCACTGGCTCAATAGTGAAAGTTATTGGGAATTTTTTCATGTGCACATAACTGGTTTGATTCAATTTACTTAATTAACTAGTTAGTTTAGTATTGTGCCCTGGAGGAGGAAATGGCAACCTATTCCAGTACTCTTGCCTGGAGAATCCCCATGGACAAAGGAGCCTGGTGGGTTACAGTCCATGGGGTCACAAAGCATCGGACACAACTGAAACAACTTAGCACATTAGTATTATACAGACAAAAGTTTCGTGGCACAGACTTGATTTTCAACTTGTATTAGTGATATCTGATGTCAAATGGCAGAGGGAAAAATTTAAAGACTTGCCATTATATACACACTCAATTATCAGCTCATCAAAGCAGAGTATGTTTTCCTCAAACCAGTCTACCTAAAGGAAATCAATCCTGAATATTCATTGGAAGGACTGATGCTAAAGCTGAAACTACAATACTTTGGCCACCAGATGTGAAGAGCTGACTCACTAGAAAAGACCCTGATGCTGGGAAAGACTGAGGGCAGGAAAAGAAGGGGACGATAAAGGATGAGATGGTTCAATGGCATCACCGACTGGATGGATGTGAGTTTGAGTAAGCTCCAGGAGTTGGTGGATGGACAGGGAAGCCTGGCGTGCTGCAGTCCATGGGGCTTCAAAGAGTCAGACACGACTGAGCAACTGAACTGAACTGAATAGGGCATGAGGATCCTATAACCAGGAACCAACAAACTTGTATTTATATTGTCCAAAGGACTAGGGTGAAGTCCGCAGAAGCCATCTACAATCCTTCAGGGATTTGATGAACGGAGTGAGCATGGCACTGAAATTCCAATTCATTAACAACCAAGGCTGCTTTAAGATGACACAATTCAGAAACATCAGAAGAACTTCAGAAGGAAAACAGGTATAACTACATCGTGTGGTCATCAGGCAAAGAGAACACGCTAAACACTAATCATATCGTTTCAGCTCTTCCTTTCATAGACAATGTGAAATAGAAGCAAAAGAAAAACCGCTCCTGGCATTCAGAGATGACATCCCGCCCGATACTCGCCAATATCATGCTGTAAAATGTGTGTCAAGCTTCTTTAGAGGCCAGTATATTTGCAAACTCACTTTCTTACCGACTCTGACTTCACAGTAGGGTGTGTAATCTCCGTATACAATGCAGGATTCATTGGAACTATAATTTAGAGAATTTTCACAATAGGGCACAGTGTCACCTGTCTCAGATAATTTCCTCTTAAAAAGCAAATCCCCTTTTTGAAGTAATTCATCCATGTTTCCTTTGCTTCTGGAGTAAATGAAAAAGTTGGTAACAGAGCACATTATCTCCCCATCCACCTCAACTCTATCAATCTTGCCACCCGCTACAATTACTTTTCACACCACCCTGCCTGAACCAGAGGGCCAGCCATTAAAACACTACCACACTTTGGAAGCCAAGGCTGCTCCAGCCCACAGCTGAACTTAATAAAACCGTTAATGTCAGAGCCTGCCGGCTAGCTTCCCAGGAATGCCACTTGCTCAAAATCCTTCCATTCCAGCCATGCATGTGGCATTTCATTCTTCTCCCCATGCAGAACCATGCCATCTGCTATGAGACACAGATATACCACATGCCAGGTGACATTTTCCTTTAAATTTCTTTTTTTTTTATTATTTACTTGGAAATATACTCAACAGGCAGAGAGCAAGAAGAAATCTGTGTACTACCTAGGCCTGTTTTTTTTCAGACTCTTGATATTTATTATATTCTGGCTCTGCCTTTGAATGGTTGGTGAGTAATTTATGGGCAGGCATCCTTAGAAATAAGTCTGTAGATATGTAATAAAAAGCTCTGAGTACTGGCACTCTAATAAACCAAGGGGTAACTTCAGAGTTGAATAAAAAAAAAAGAGGAAAGAGTCATTAAATCAATAATACTGAGGTCTGATAGAGCTGTGTGAAGTCAATAACATCATAAACTTTTATACTGACTTCAGCATGGGAACATGTTATTATCTGTGGCAAGTGATGGCAAAAGAATTTAGATCTGATACATTTGATCTAACAGGAAAAGAGATGGAAGATTTTGGAGATACATCTTGCTTTTGGCCATTTTGGATAAACATTCAATTTTACATGTGTAGAGGACAATTTATTTAAAGTCACTTGTAGACTGTGATAGGGTCAAAGGAAAACATGGGAGAGTCTATTTATTCGAAAGCAAGACCAATCCTTTTCTCTGTATACAATTCAAATTACGGCTATAATATGTCCTTTTCTTCAGGGACTTCTGTAAAAATCTTAAGCTTTAGATTTGGAGTGTTGTAAGTGACATGAAAGTAAAAGTGTTAGTCGCTCAGTCGTGTCCAACTCTTTTCCATCTCACGGACTGTAGCCTGCTTCTCCGCTGTCCATGGGATTCTCCAGGTAAGAATACTGGAGTGGATAGGCATTTCCTTCTCCAGGGGATCTTCCTGACTCAGGGATCTAACCCAGGTGTCTCCATATTGCTGGCAGATACTATGTTACATATGTTGCATGTAACGAAGAGAGAAGTAAACTAATGAGATTCATACATAGGTCCTCAGTAGTCTGTCTTATGGAAGAGAACATGTTCAGTTAGGTAGCAGGACCTATCTCAGGTCAGTTACACGATGACCCACTGTATTTGGTGCATACTGTGAGATTATCTTATTGAAAATACTACTTCGTATAACTGGGAATGCTGGTAGTGGGACACCTAAACAACTTTATTTTATTTATTTTTTAAATTATTTTTATTGGATTATAGTTACTTTACAATGTTGTGTCAGGTTCTACTGTATAGTAAAATGAATCAACCACATGTATCCATGTATTACCTCCATTTTGGACTTCCTTCTCACTCAGTTCACCACAGCCCATTAAGTTCCCTGCACCATACAGAATTTTCTTATTAGTTATCTATTTCATACATAGTATCCTTAGGGACACCTACACAAATTTAGATTGAAATTTGCAATGAGCATGGAATTTAAACCTAAATACAATCAGAATTAATTTTCTCCATATACACTACAGTTCAGTTCAGTTCAGTCGCTCAGTCATGTCTGACTCTGCAACTCCATGAATCGCAGCACGCCAGGCCTCCCTGTCCATTACCAACACCCGGAGTTCATTCAGACTCACGTCCATCGAGTCAGGGATGCCATCCAGCCATCTCATCCTCTGTCGTCCCCTTCTCCTCCTNACCCCATAGACGGCAGCCCACCAGGCTCCGCCGTTCCTGGGATTCTCCAGGCAAGAACACTGGAGTGGGCTGCCATTTCAGTTATCTCATACGTTCATATGTCCTCTCACCTCATTTCACTAAAACTCACCCTAAACCTATCAACGACCTCCCGTCACTAAACTCCGTAAAGTGGAGTTTGGTAAGCAGACGGATACCTTGAAACATCAAGATGATCATGGCAGTTCTAACTGACTCCTCCCTTCTCCTGTCCCCCGTCTCCCAGCCCTGATGAAATACTTACATATTGATTCCTTAGGATTCTTGCCTCTGGTCTACACATGCCCCTTCGTCCCGCCTCACACTAAAGTACCTTCTGTTCAACACTTCAGCCTTCCCGTGCTTTCTTGTGCTTGTCATGGTCCCTCCACCTTTGCGCACACGACTCCTCTTCTGAATGCTCTTCCCTTTCTCTCCCAACACGGTTATCTTATGGCACCCTCAGCTATGGCATTTATTGCAACTTTAGGTTTATACAGATTCCTCGGTTACTGAGGAAACCTGTTCTCTTGACTAGTATGTACACTTCCAGAAGCCACGAGAAACATATTTCTCTAACCTTTCAGTCTCTAACATCTAGCATGGCAGTTGACATACTCACAGATAACAAAAATGTGCTCCATGAATGAATGGAGAAGTATCATTTCTGCTTTGGTCCTTCTCAAGCCTCATTCCACTCCTGTTCATTAAATGTAAAAAGTTAAGAGAATAGACTTGCGATCAGGAGGCAAGAAAATTAGCTTCTGACTCCATCTCAGAAAGTATACTGTGCCTTTTCTGAAAACAGATTAAGAAGACAGTGATGGTTACTCCTCTCAAAGAATATACGGTTCTAACATGAAGATAAGCAAAAGAACAAGCCAGGAGAAAATAAGGTAAACAAAATTACAGGTTGTGATGAGTGCTGAAAAGGAGATACATAAGAATGAGGTAAAGCCTAGGATTGTCCTTGGGGTGTTCAGGGAAAGAATCTCTAAGAAGAGCAAGCTGAGATACCCATGAGGGAAAGAAATGAACTGTAGTGAGAATAAAGGAGAAGAAAATTCCAAGTGAAAAGAATAACATATGTAAAGACTATACTGTAGAAACTGACCTGGCATCTTCCAGAAATGGAAAGGAATTTAGCAAACTAAGCATAGAGCAGCAAAATGGGACCAAAGATAGGGCTCTGCAGACCAACAGAAGGAGTTTAGCTTGTATTCAAAATACAATCATGGCTATTGGAGGGTTTTTAAAAGTATGATATTTCTTTTTATTTTCTTTTTTAAAATTATTTTATTCTTCTTCTTATTATTAACCCACACTCCTTGTATTGGAAATGTGGAGTCTTAATTGCTCGACTCCCAGGGTAGTCCCTATGGTAGGGTTTTAAACAGGCAGTGCCATCCTCTGGTTTACATATTGCTTTGGCATGAAGAATGGATGTGAGTGGGCAAAAGCAATTAAAAATGAGCCAACTAGAAGGTCAAGGACTTGCTGAAATAACATGGTGTGGAGAAGGATATGGCACTTGAGATGGTGTACATTTGAAAGATATAGTGAAGATAGAAATAAGAGGACTTGCTAATGGCTGTGGGTGTTAGGATACACAAAACCTCCAATTAAGGATGACTTGGAATTTCTGGCTTCAACACCCGGCTAGATGGTGGTGACATTTGCTGAGAAGATAAGCTTGGGAGTGGAGAGAGAAGGGTCAAGAGAGCCAAGCAAGACAGATAAGAGTGGGAATTAGAGAGTTGGTTGCTTTTTTTTTTTTTTTTTTTTAGTATAACTGCTTTACAGTGTTGTTAGTTTCTGCTGTACCATGATGCAGATCAGTTATATGTATACATGTTTCCCTTCCCTCTTGGACTTCCCTCTCACTCCTTCAGTCCCATTCAAAAAATGGGTGGAAGACCTAAATAGATACCTCTCCAAAGAAGATATAGCCAAGAGGCACAAGAAAAAGATGCTCCATGTCATTCATGTCAGAGAAATGCAGGTCAGTTTTTTCTTTCAACAAGATATTTTGCCTTCTCATAAACATCTCTACAAAGCTATCTCCATGTGTTTGTATCACCCAGTTAAAATTATAGATCTTTAGCCTACACTGGTTATTGGGCAACCAGATTTTATCGCCTTTCTCAATGTCAACTGTATAACCAATGGAGTCTAAATGGGATATGAATACTGGATTCAGTGAAAGTATTTCAATATACAAGGTCAATGTCTGTCCCAGTCTGTAAACATCCACAGGAAACATCAGTGTACCAGGCCCACTGGAGGGAAGAGTGGAACGCTAGCAGGTAGAGGACCAGAGGTGTCCTCTACTAATTAGAAAAGAAAGTCCATTTAGCAGTGGAGGAGAGAAGTGAGCTCCAGCTGATCCCAACTTGTAGCATCAGAAGAGAGTCCAGAGTGTTCTGAGAGATGAACAGAGGCTGTGAAAGCATCTAGTCAATATAATTCAATTAAAGAAAATGGGCTCCAACAGGGTTGCCACACGCGAAGATCACTGGAGCGAACTTTTAAAAGACGAAAGCAATGGCAGAACTGGAAGTCTAAAAGTAAAAAAAAAAAAAAAAAAGTCAGAAGGAAAACCCTTGAAAAGTACAAAATAAAGACATCACCATGTCTGAGGTTGTACTTTTCAACACAACGGGGAGGACACTGGAGACAGCTGGTAGATACTCTACCTTCCTTTTGACTAATACCTTCTCACTTTCTTCTCTCAAAATAAAAGCCCTCGAGTAATTAACTGAATCCCAGCCATGATATAATAATTTTTAGACACTAGTTATTCCTTTAAGACCAATTGTTTTTGGTCACAGACATGCGACATGTGACACAGAGCCCTTTTAAAAGGTAACAAAACCAGGCACTCTCTCCTATGGAAAATGCATTTATGATGACACACATTTATTTACATATAATTTCAGGCTGCCCACAGCTCTCCTCTCCCTCCCCCAAAACTGATCTTGCAGGAATGGAAGGCTACCCGTTTAAGAGCTCCTCCTGTTTTAGCTTAAATGAAAATGATCTGATAATAAAAATATTATCAGATAATAAAAAGTCTGACAACACCATGTAGATTTCCTTTGTTGAGATGGCGTCTGAGTCAGGCGCCGCTTACCTCTTTTTCTGTGGCCGTAAATGACAGATGGTTGTGTCAGGTCCCTTTCAGTCTCTGGGACTCCCAATATTTCAAGAGCCTTTCGATGTTGCTACAAAAGAAATTTGGTCTCAAAAAGTCACAGTGCTAACCTTCCAAGTTTAATAACTAGCATTTATCACACATTTCCTCTGGTCAGACATACTCACACCAGCCTATGAGGTAAGTACTGTTATTCACTCCATCTTATATTTGAAGAATCTTCAATAAAGGAAATTTCCCTATGTTAACCATTTAATCCCCAGAGCATGGAAGACTACAATTCCCCAAGCTTCTTGCATGTAGCTTGGGTCGTATTTCTGATTCTGCCTAATGGAAAGTGATGTGTTTCCCTTGTCTCCAAAATGGTCTGTGTGATGTTTCATGTTTTGCTACTCATTCATCACCTAGAAGAATGCAGATATTCAGCAGCGAACCTGTATGATGGCAGAAGTCATCAATGGAAGGAGCTTGGATCCCGTAGTCACCATCTGGAGTAAAGACACCCAGGAAAGCCATACAACCAGGAACATCTGAGCTGGATTATATAAGAGCTAGAAACAAACACACCTTTATTATGTTAAGCCACTGAAATTGTAAGGGGGTTGGCTACAGCAATGTGTGTTAATAGTCTTGATTAAGATAATTATATACAATCATTTGATAGAATGAGATTAAACTCCAGGTTCTCTTATTTCAAAACACTCAAGTTTAATGGCACCTTGATCAGGCTCCTATCTAAGGCCCTTATACCTTTAATAAAGATAAAGATAAAAATATTTGAAAGATTTGGGCAGTGTGTCTTGAAGCAGTGGAATATTTGGGCAGTACATTTTAGAAATGAAAGGGCAGAGAATACTTTGAGAGAGTATTGGCCCAGCCCCTGTCTTAATCATATGATTCTCTGGCTGTAAGATTTTTCTCTGACTTGGCTGTAAAACTGCGAACAAAACAACTTGAAAGCTTGAAAAGAAATCACAATCATTTCCACAGAATGGATCTCTGAACCTTTAAGATAGAAAGAACTTCGTGTGCGAATTAAGATAATTACTGAAGGAAGATTGACATAAATTGTTATACCNGAAGCAGTGGAATATTTGGGCAGTACATTTTAGAAATGAAAGGGCAGAGAATACTTTGAGAGTATTGGCCCAGCCCCTGTCTTAATCATATGATTCTCTGGCTGTAAGATTTTTCTCCGACTTGGCTGTAAAACTGCGAACAAAACAACTTGAGAGCTTGAAAAGAAATCACAATCATTTCCACAGAATGGATCTCTGAACCTTTAAGATAGAAAGAACTTCGTGTGCGAATTAAGATAATTACTGAAGGAAGATTGACATAAATTGTTATACCAGCATGAGTGAAATCTGGAGCTGTGTTAATAAGAACTGGGACATAGAAACGTAGGGAAGAAAATCTCGTTGGTATGTAAGAAGAATAAGTGGCTGTCACTTCAGATGGAATGCTATTAGGTCCTGGGCTCTTCGAGGAGTTTTTTCTTTTCTTTTCTTTTTTTTTTTTAAGCAAGAAAAGAAAAATAGAATTTTCTTGAATAAAAGGAAAGGAAAAAATAGAGAACCTGGGATTAAACTCTACTCTGTATCCTGGGAAACAGAAAATGAACAGATGGCTATAAAAAATGTAGAGATTTACAAATATGAGAAAAAAACAAAGAATTTTATGACTGTAAAAGTGGACCGAATTGGCTCCTCGTACTGGGAGATGTTAAAACACAATGATCCAAGTAGGAGAGTTGGCAGTGGAAAAAGCTATAGATAACCACTTGGTTAAGAGCTTAAACTGAGTTCCAGATGACTAAATGATTTCTGGTTTCCTTATTTAATTAGTGGAACATACTGTTAGAATTTTTTTTTTTTCTGTACATTGGTAAAGAAGAGAATGGAGCAATGACATAATATTCTCTTCTTTGCTGAGGTGAAGCAGTTTCTAATGACAATAGACTCTATTCTTACCTTAGAGATTGGTTGACACGTGGGAAGAAGACACCAAAAGGCCTTCCGGACTCTCTTCTACATTGCTTTCTGCTCCAGTTTAGACTTGTAGAGTGAAACAATGCTATCATGTATTACGTATAATCTTTTTCTTCAGAGGTGAATTGCTTGTGAAATTATAGGCATCAGTACATTGTAAACAACTCACTTATAAAAATGTCCCTTCCCTTCACTTTGATCCAATAGCTTGAATGTTGTCCAATCAAAATAAAATGGTTTCATTGTTGCTGGTTTTCTTGACAAGTCGGTTTAAAAGTCTATGTGGAAATGCATGGAAATGCATTCTGACTTGTCTCTAGACTAGGTAAAGAGCATCTATAAACAAATAAGAAAAAACATGCAATACAATAAAGCAAAAGATTAAAACAAGCATTCAAAAAGTGGATTCCAAATTACCATTATATGTTTGAAAAGCTGCCTAAGTCCATCAATAATCACAGACATGGTAATTAAAAGCAAAATTAGATAATGGTTTTTCCAGTGGTCATGTATGGATGTGAGAGTTGGACTGTGAAGAAGGCTGAGCGCCGAAGAATTGATGCTTTTGAACTGTGGTGTTGGAGAAGACTCTTGAGAGTCCCTTGGACTGCAAGGAGATCCAACCAGTCCATTCTGAAGGAGATAAGCCCTGGGATTTCTTTGGAAGGAATGATGCTAAAGGTGAAACTCCAGTACTTTGGCCACCTCATGTGAAGAGTTGACTCATTGGAAAAGACTCTGATGCTGGGAGGGATTGGGGGCAGGAGGAGAAGGGGATGACAGAGAATGAGATGGCTGGATGGCATCATGGACTCGATGGACGTGAGTCTGAGTGAACTCCTGGAGTTGGTGATGGACAGGGAGGCCTAGTGTGCTGCGATTCATGGGGTCGCAAAGAGTCAGACACGACTGAGCGACTGAACTAAACACAAACAATACCAGGTGTGACAGAAGCAGGGGGCCCAGGACACTGTTACTGTTAGTGTAATTTTTATAATCTCCTAGGAAAATATTTAGTATTACCTACCAAATTTGGACACATACATATGCTGTGGCCAGAATGTCCATATGCCCTATTTTAAGAAAGATAGATTCAAATTAGACCTATGCCTCTGGTATGATGACTAGGAGTATCTCTTTTAACACTAATGTATACTGGCTTGGATAATAAATTTCATTCTACCAATAATCTAGATATTTCAATTAGGAATATACCCAATAGAAATGTTTGTATATGAGCTGCAAAGGACAGGAATGTTGATAGCAGCATGATTCTTAACAGACAAGCTCTGGAAATAGCCCTGATGCCCATCACAGTAGACTAAAGAAACAGAACTTGGTAAATTAATTCAATTGAATGTTATATAGCATTATAATACATCTTATATTTATAACAGTCTATTTTAAGCTGATAACTTAAATTTGAAAGCGTTCTAAAGCTCTGCATTTGTGCTCTCCCCCGTCAACATTTTGTTTTTGATGATACAATTTACATTTTTTTTTACTTCCTGAATCTATTAACAAATTATTATGGCTATAATTATTTTACTACTACATGTAGCTGTAGATTTGGAGCATTTCTGGGAGAAGGGAGTTCAGAAGCCTCTTATGCTGGACCAAATGGTATAGCAATAAAGTGAACAAATTTTATCTACATGCTGTGATCATTTTTATAGTGTTAATTCATTTGCTGGTACATTTTTGTTGTTTATAGTCTTCAGTATGTGTATTATTACTGCTTCAATTTAGAAACTTAAATTCCTATCCTGGCTACATGTATGTATTTTTTCCCCACAAAGCCAAAAGTTATTCCAGATACAAAGCAGAAGCATCCTGAAAATCCTCCTGCTAGATTACTTTGTATTCCCCGAAGTGGTCTTCACACCTACTGAATTGAACCTAAAGCACAGGCAGATTTCACATAGAGCACTAACTCTAATCCAGTGGTTTTGAGTGTTTGAGGTTTTATATTCAGAAGAATTATAAAGCCTTTGTCCTCAACAATACAGTTTTTTAGTCAAATAATAATGTCTTCTGTGGGAATTAGAGAGGGAAAAGACAGCAAATATCTTGCCTTGGTTTTTCCCAGAGAAAAAATCTGCAATTTCCCAGAATTACAATAAAGGGAAAAAACACATTTACAAGTAGAAAACTCATTTGACTTGTGGAGGCCAAAGGAAGAGTTTGCCATAGTCCACGGGACTATGGACTTCTAGACGTGGTACTGAGTATAGAGTTTAGAAGAATGAGCAAGAGAGGAAACCAGGATCACAATGCTGCATTACGCTCTTTCTTCTTGAGCTTAACACTAAGTCTGCAATCAAATAGAAAAGGGGGAGACTCTGATCTGTGCACCACTAATCATTTTAGAGTAAGACTGCTGCTGCTGCTGCTAAGTCACTCCAGTCATGTCCAACTCTGTGTGACCCCATAGACGGCAGCCCACCGGGCTCCCCGTCCCTGGGATTCTCCAGGCAAGAACACTGGAGTGGGTTGCCACTTCCTTCTCCAATGCATGAAAGTGAAAACTGAAAGTGAAATCACTCGATCATGTCCAACTCTTTGCGACCCCATGGACTGCAGCCTACCAGGCTCCTCCATCCATGGGATTTTCCAGGCAAGAGTACTGGAGTGGGGTGCCACTTCCTTCTTCAATGCATGAAAGTGAAAAGTGAAAGTGAAGTCACTCAGTTGTGTCCAACTCATTGCGTTAGTATAAATTCAAAAATAGCTCAAAGACAAAAGATTCTATTTTCTCATACTTTTTTAAAGGATTTTTTTTTTAATGTGAGCCATTTTTAAAATTCTTTATTGAATTTGCTACAACACTGCTTCTGTTTTATGCTTTTGGTGTGTTGGCCTTGAGGCATGTGGGATCTTAGCTGCCTGATCAGGGATTGAACCTGCCCCCACCCTACACACACCCTGGATTGGAAGGTGAAGTCTCAACTACTGGGCTGCCAGGGAAGTCCCTCATACTTTTAAATAATATCATCAATCCAAAAAATTAACAACTGGTGCAGAATGGTTATGTCACACTTGAAAGATCTCAGTCTGGGTTCAAATGGGGAAAAGAGTGGCTGAGACAGCCACTCCCATGGTGAAAGACTATTTGCACTTGTGCTCAGGTGTCCTTACTGGAGAAACGGACTAGAGTCTATTCCTGCAACACTCTAAGGACACTATAAATACGTGTTCCACATATTAAAGCCCCTTCTGATTAATCCAATCTAAAATAGGTTCATTTTCATTCAACTGGAATCTGAAGGATTATAGAGGTGACCCTTGACAGCATTGGTTTCAACTGCTTGAGTCCACTTAATATGCGGATTTTTTCTAATAGTAAATACTACTTGATTAGTGGTTGGTTGAATCTGCAGATGCAGAACTGTGACTATAGAGGAAGCATATACATGGAGGACTGACTTTACTGTGATATGCAGATTTTCAACTGCATGGAGGGTTGGTGTCCCTAAGCCTTGTACTGTTCAAGGGTCAAATACACATGCACCCACGCACGCACATACACGCAAGATATAGTTATTGATTATCTCACCAGCTTGGATTTCAAGGAGATAAGATCTAGATGTTACTAGGAAATAAAATACTGATGATCCAAGGGATACAGCTTCAAGTGAGTTATTAGAATTGAGATACTCTCAATGATTATTGAGAGACTCTCACCTGGAAGGAAATAGCTATTAAAGGAAGCTTTAGCAATAGACTGCTATATGACATTTCAGAAAATGTGCTTTCACCTGCACTTAAAGGAAAATATTATAAGCCAAAATTTTGGAACTCTTAGCTTAAACTATAGTCAAGAAACACCAGCAAGACATATAAGACTTTCTTCTAATAGCTGAAGGCTAACATAGTGAAATATTTGATCATTAGGTTGCTGAATTATAAGGTGAGTTGAATTCACAGTCTCACCAGCCCTATTATTTAAATATGAGAAAGGATTAATTGTCAGAGAATGCAATCCTAACACTTGGTTAAGGTACATTTGGTTAGTTCTAAGATGACTCTGGATTACTTAAATCCTATAAAATTGTAATACCCAAGGACTATACTTTGACAGAACTGTCTCACATCTATTGTCCTGACTTGTTGAGAGAGCTTAAAATAAACTTGTGTTTAAGGCAAGAGCATTGGACTGTCCTAGAACTCCACCCTTATCAACTCTCTTTCCTCTCAAATATCTCTATCTATCTGTATATATATACTCAAGTCAGATCTCTAATTGAAAAATACCTGATAGGTTTCTTAGTGGGAAGATACAGTTAGTTAACATCAAGAAGAAAATCTTAGATATTTTTCACTTTTAGTTGAAGTATAGTTGATTTACAATATTGTGTTAATTTTTCACTTTTTAAGTCATTCATTTGAGACATATCACTGAGTGCTTTCTCTGTATCAGGCAGTGTTCTAAACACGTGGCACAGAGTAATAAAAAAGATGGATGCAATTTCTGCTCTTACAGTAGAGACTCTGAATGAAGTGAAGAAGTGAGCAGACCATATGAAGATCTGGCAGAGGCAGGAGAATTTACAGAGATCCTGACAAAGAAATTAACTTTCTCTATTAGGCCAATATACCAAAGGCAGAACGGATCTGGCTGAATTGTAGGAAATGGAATCAGAGAAGCAGGCAAGACTCCAGGTAATACAAGACTTTGTGGCGCATCATAAAGACTTTGAATTTGTGCCATCATAACGTGACAACAATGGCTATCGTTTATCTGGGAGTGTGCTTTAGAACCTCACAATTAAAATAGCATCATGGACTATATAGGGCTTTTTATATGTAAATATGTAAAAAGAAACAAGCCTGGTTACATATCCCAGAATATCAGAGCCCACTCCAGAATCTCCAAAAAGCGAGTTATGACCATCAACATCTTTTATAAGCTTTTCAGGTAATTCTAAAGTAAGGCAAAGCTGAGGAACATTTCCACAGAGAAGATGTGATAATGTACCCGAAGACTGTCTTTTCCAAGGACCGGAGAAGAAGGAACAACTCCCGATTTCCATTCTATCCTGGACACTAACAACCTGGTTCAGTTTCGCTCTGAGTCTAAGTGTTTAAATCATCTTCCAAATGGGCACCGCAACAACGATGGCTCGTTCACATTGAAATGATAGCTAGTAAGGCCCCTGCTCTCGGCAATTAGTTCCTGGGGCTTCTAAAATATTTATATAGCATATATCATTTCCTGGTGTTATACATGATATAGTCTTTGCCCTAAAGGAACTTATATTCCAAAACAGATAAATTTAAGAAGAGGCTCAAAAACTCCAGGGAAGTATTTTCATTATTTATTAGAATTGCAAAGTTTTATTTTTCTCCCAATAGCCTAAGGCTCATTATCTACTGTCTTGCTTGGTAAGAGGGTGGACACACCATCCTGGATAATGGATTTTAAGTGACCTGTTTACATTTACATTTAGGATCTCATTGCTTTTCTTGTTTCTCTCATTTCCTTTTTTTTCTGGATTGCCTAAAAAATCTTCACTCAACTCTTACTTCAATTGAGTTGAAGAAGCAGAATTTTGACCACGACTTAACTTTCATGACTGTGAGATCTTCAGGAATTAGAAATGAGATTTTGGAACTCTGGGATGCTGACTTGGAGTTGACTTCTTATTAGAATGCTATTATATGGCTGCATGGAATGCTCAGCATTTACACTAATATTACCTAAAAAGCAATACTGCTTCATGGATTTCCCCCACGTCTGGCTCTGGGATGGTAACTACCTGTTACCTATCACGGTAAGGATCATCACTCTTCTGTTCCACTACAAGGGAGAAGTTAAAAGAATCTAGAAGATCTTTCTGTGCCCTGAGTTAAAAGGAAGTTTAGTTCAGATCATTTAGCTGCACTTTTTATCAAGCAAAATGTAAGAACATTAAAGAGGGAATCAGATGTGTCTTGCTCACTATTATAGACCTCAGTATCCAGCAAGTTATGTACCAAAAATAAGGCTTCCCATAGATTTCAGTTGAAAATATGGGGGCAGTTTAATAGACATTGTAAACATTATAATGTATGCTGTAATGAATGGACTCTCAATAACGGATTCAGAAATGTCCTAAAGAAATGCATAGAGACTGATCTTGAAAACTGAAGGGCTCCTCAAGAGAAGAAGAAGGAATCATGTACCCTGGTCAAAGAAACAGTCATCCAAAGGCATGAACCCAAGAAACCAATGGAGCAATCTGGGATATGGAAGAGATCGTGGCTTGAGCACAATGTGTAGCAGGGAGGAGCCTGAAGATGTAGCTGCAAGGAAAGGCAAGAACTTAGGCATTTGGGCTAGGCTAGATAATGTGTGCTTCCCTAAAGGCAATCAATACAGTACTTCAGGGTTGGGACCTCCAAGATGACACTTACACCTTAGAAGATCACTCTTGGGACTCTAAGATTGGAAGGCCAATTGGAATCTGGACATAGGGAGACTATCAGAAGATAAAAAATGAGACTGACTAAAGATAGCATGTGTGGGATTTTAGATATATTCAAGATATATTTAGATATATACTGAGTTTGTTAGCACAAAAAGATTTAGTCACTGTTTTCATGTAAAATTTGGAGAACAAGAGTAGTCTAGGATGACCATTAGGTTTATGGCTTATAACACTGAGGGCTGGTGTTGCCATAATTTTATAAAGAAAATTAGATGGGAAGCAGCAGATACTGGGATAGCAAATTAAACCTAAATACATACCTGTGTGATATCTAGGTGGCACAGCTTTTTCAGTAAGCAAAAGAAAATGACCACCACTATTGAAAACCTATCAGACACTAAGCATTACTCTACTGTAAACCTTATACAGTTTATAGTTCATAATTAATCATAGTGAGAATTATTCTCTCAGGAGCAATGCTCTGACTTTTTAAACATTTGATTAAGACCAGCATTCTTGCCTGGAGAATTCCATGGACAGAGGAGCCTGGTGGGCTACTATACTATCTTTAAACTGTTACCCTGTCCTAGAGTCACAGAGAGTCAGACATGACTGAGTGACTAACTTTCACTTTTTCACTCTCCAGACCAGCCCCAAAATAATGTTGAATGTCAGAGTCACAATAAAATTTACATATATCTGAATCTAAACCCCATATTTCTACACCTTTCCAGTGCTTCTGTGAAATTTAGTAGACAGATCAAGACTAGAAATAATTACTTGGGAGTAATCCAGCTATATGCAGTAGAGAGAACCATAGTAAAAATATTTCATGCAGGAGTCTGCATAGTTGCACTAGTCATTGTAAGCTATTGGTTAAAATCCAAATGTTTGTTTTTCTTATCTTTTCTTGATCCCCTGCATTTCAGAATTATTCCTTCTTTCTTAATTCATTCTCAATCAAAAATTAATCTTGACTAATTTTTCCTAAAATAATTGTGGTCAAATTATGCCACATGCTGGCTTAAGCATCCATTTATTCAACAGATATATGAACATTCCATCTAGGCCTTCTAGATAGAAAGTCAAAATTCCTGCCTTCAAGGAAGTCACAGTCTATTGCGGAAAACATGGAATTAAGAGGCCAGTTTAAAGATAGTATATCTGTGGGACCTTCCTGATGGTCCAGTCAGTATGAATCCACCTTCCAGTGCAGGGGACGTGGGCTTGATCTCTGGTGAGGGAACAAACATCCCACGTGCCATGGGGTAACTAAAGCCCTGTGCCTCAGCTAGAGAGCCACATGCTGCAACTAAGACCCAAAGCAGCCAAAATTAAATAAAATAAAGAATTTTAAAAAGTGTAACTGAAAATAAATGGAAGTCCAAGGTTCTACAGCAACACAGACAAGGAGAAACTACACTGTCATTATAAGGGTGGACATCCTATATATATATATAGGATGTCCTATATATATATATATGAAGTGTTTTTTTTTGGCAGAGAGAACTTTATTGCAAGGCAAAGAAAGTGCGATGCTTTTAAGAAACCTAAGATACTGACAGATTGTGTAGGGATCAATGAAATGACCTATGGGAAAAATCAGGGGACAGATCATAAATAGTCTTGTGTGCTTAACTCAAGACTTTGGTCTTGAAAGAAATGAGAACCCCAGAAATGTGTGAACAGAGTGATTTGTACAGATTTATAATTTGGAAAAACAGTCTCACTCTGATGGGTAGATAAGCATTAGATGAGTCTAGGAACAAGAATATCAGTTAGGAGGCTCTAGAAATAATCCAGGTAGAAACTGATAAACTTGATTATTGTTCCAAATGAATTCCTTAAGCTTAACATTCAACACACCCACCATTCTGGCTCTACCTTACCTTCCAGACCATCTGTCCAAAATCCCCTTTCCAATAGACTATGCTTCCATCAAAAACCATCTGGCCCCTTTAGAAACATTACTCTCATATTCTGTGTTTTTAACCCCAGACTCTGGTTCAGATTATCTTTATGGCCTATCACACTGTACAGAAGCTAGTGGCTGATCAATACAAATTAAGATGATTGATTTCTTAAAAGGCAGATACTTTAAAAAATTAGGTTCAAGCACTTATTTTTTATAGTCAAAGTCACATCTTACCTTGAATTTTTTCCAAATATTTTCAGAATTCTTTCCCTAAATGCTAAAATAATTTGAGAATTCAGCCCCTTTGCTTAGACTTTTAAATCTTATTTCAATGAGCTACTGTAGTCACTACTGGACACACACACAAAAATCTTTGCATCCTACTAATTGATGGATGTGTCAAAAATGATGCTAATTCTGGTTAAATGTCATAAATAAATTCATGAAGTGTGACTGCCTTTCAGATTCCAGCATATCACATTCCCACTAATTGAAGTCAGATTACTTTCTCAGCTCTTGCAGCTATAGGATTATTATCCTCCAATTTATTAGCTATCAATATGACTTAGGAAACTCCAATAATTAGTGCAGCTGTTTGGCCCTTTTAAATGCTCTTATGACCCATGGAGGTTACAAGGAACTTCAAAAGTATGAGTGCAAATTCAAAGTGTCTTGGGGAAATGGTTTAGAAACATGTTTTATGCCATAGACAGACAAATAAATAAATAAAAACTTTCCAAGACCAAACTTTATTTTCACAAGGTTGTAGAAATTATAGTGTAGCCAATAAAATGAGGGTGTCATACGCCTACTACAATATAGTACAAATCATGAATTATACAACAGGCAAGAATGAGAAACTGCAATGGAATTAAACCTATATGGAAATAAATAAAACATACAAGCAAAGTAGCAATCATGTTGCTTCTATTAACAAAATGTTCATGCACAGGGGGCTCTTCAGAAAATGAATGTAATATGTGAATAGTAATTATTATTTTAGAACTTTATTGCAACTATGAAGTGGTAATTAACAAGTAATTAGAACTGTAAGTTCTTTGGAAGGTAAAGCAATGGTTGGTAAAACACTCATAGACATTGAATGAAAGGATAAATCACATCAAATAGACACTTTTGATTCATATAGTAGAGTTTTTTAGAGTATCTCTTTACCAGAATTCTGGATGACTGAAGAAACTCTGATATTTTGTTGTTTTATATGTATATTTTATATGTATATCTGTTTATATTATTAGAAGTAGAGGTGAGGGTGTGTGATTTTGTGATTTATAATAATAAACATATCTTTAGTCTTAGTCTTGATTCTTCCACAGATCCCCTAAAACCCTTGAAATTTCCTAAGTGGTAAGAGCTATAGCGATGTGTCTTATAATTCATTGCAATCTTCTTTCAACCACTGCTGTGTTTATGTTACTGAGGTGACTTTTAGAAAGCCCCTACTGTGGATATTGAAAGCCAGGGGAACCAACCATGTGATTAAAGGGTTGAAACTTTCAGCCCCACCCCCACCCCCAAACCTCCTGGGAGGAGAGAGGGGCTGGAGATTGAGTTCAACCACACAGTGGCCAATAATTCAATCAATCATGGCTATGCAATGAAGCCCCCATAAAAGCCAAAAGGATGTTTTAGAGAGCTTCTGGGATGTTGAACACGTGGAGGTGTTAGGACCTCGGTGCACCCAGAGAGGACATGTTGGCTCAGCACCCTTTTCCCCATACAATGCCCTGTGCATCTCTTCATTTGGCTACTCCTGAACCATATCATTTTACGATAAACTGGTAATGTAGTAAGTAACACAAGTGTTTTCCTTGAGTTCTGTGAGCTTTCTAGCTAATTAATCATATGTAAGAAGGAAGTGGATTTATGTAACCCACTTATTTATAAACACAGGTGACTACCTGGACTTGGGATTGGCATCTGAAGTATATATGGGGGGAGGTCAGTTTTGTGGGATCTGATACTATCTCTAGGGAGTGTCAGTACTGAGTTAAATTTTAGGACATCTAGCCGATGTCCCAGAATTGTCTGGTGTATGGAAACCCAGGCACACACCCACATTTGGTGTTGAGAAGTGTTGGAAGTATTGAGTGGGAGGAATAAAGGAAAAAGGATGTGAGGTTTCCTTTGCCAGGTGCGAATGAAAAACGTTAAAATCACAATCACTTTTTTTTTTTTTTTTTTTTTGAGAAATCAAGCAAAGTTCATTGGATCTTATCCTTCACCTTTGTGAAAGTGAAGTCGCTCAGTCGTGTCTGACTCTTTGCAACCCTGTGGACTGTAGCCTACCAGGCTTCTCTGTCCATGGGATTCTCCAGGCAAGAATACTGGAGTGGGTTACCATTTCCTTCTCCAGGGGATCTTCCTGACCCAGGAATCGAACCCGGGTCTCTCGCATTGGAGGCAGACTCTTTAACCTCTGAGCCACCAGGGAAACCCAACTAATCTGTGAGGAAGGTTGTTTTATATGATGAATAATGGTGACATGTCTTACCTCTTGTCTTTAGGGTCACTGAAAGCAGTGCAAAGAATTTACTTATGAAACTCATACCTGCTGCTTGATGTGATAAATTCTATGTCCTACATTTCTCATGTCTCACCATCTCTCCACGGCCCAACCACCCTGCCCAACCAAAAAAAAAATCAACTTTGGAACTGAATATATAAAATAACTCAGTCAAAATGTTGAGAAAAATGGAGGCGTTCAGCTGGAATCTGGAGAAGACAAGAGTTATCAGCCTTCCTGCACTACACTCGTGAGTCTCTCCCTGATGGGCCATATACTGTAGCCAGATTGAGTCTCTGGGATTTCTCTGATGATCAGGATATTTCAATGGCTGCAGAAAGAATCAATGCACTACTTATGTGACTCACTTTTCACCTTTATTAATCTGTCCCACAAGGAAGGGCAGGATTGGGCTAAAGGAACTTATTACCTTTATTGGCCAGCATTAAATTAGTCACCCAGACTTTTAACGAGGCCACAATATTTTGCGATCCGTGATGACTTAGAGCAGCCTTTTCTAAGCTAAGAAAAGTCAGAGTTCAGTTCTTAAANGTGACTCACTTTTCACCTTTATTAATCTGTCCCACAAGGAAGGGCAGGATTGGGCTAAAGGAACTTATTACCTTTATTGGCCAGCATTAAATTAGTCACCCAGACTTTTAACGAGGCCACAATATTTTGCGATCCGTGATGACTTAGAGCAGCCTTTTCTAAGCTAAGAAAAGTCAGAGTTCAGTTCTTAAAAAGTATTAACTGGATTTCTGAGGGAAAAAAAAGGGGGGGAGGAGTGAAGGCAGTTTATCCCAAGAGCTTCCTGGAAACATAAAATTTGTTCCTTCAGATCTTGTCTAAGACACACTGATAAGTGATGATGAACATGTTGTAACTTCCGTAGTTCCAACTGTTTAATTAGTGACACCAGGAATCAGTACACCAGTATCAGTACTGTCCCATTGCTTGACAAATAGAATGTTGCTTTATAATATATATGCTTCACGTCTTTTTTTTCTCAGTAGTTTGCAAACTGTATAAAGAATGCTTCCTAATTCCCTGAAAGGATCTACTTAAACTGTCCAACTCAGTGACTAATTAGTAGTTAGCTATCAATATCCTCAATCCTCATAAATGCCAAACATTGAGTTCTAAGGACATGACGTTTTCCACAGATCTGCTGGAATTAAGATCATCCCTTAAACATTAATATTGCCTTTATGTCTTGATCTATCTACCTTAGGCTCTATTCCCAGAAATTAATAGCCATAGTTAGGCTTTATTAAATAAGGTTTGATATTTGTTAAGAAAATATTCTATTGAAATAAAATATCCCTCATCACAAATGTACAATTAAGGAAATTTCCCCAAAGTAAACATAATGATGTGTCTGGAACAAAGATTCAAAAAGAGGACTCCATGATCTTTCCCCAGTTATTAGACACCTTAAAATATTCAGTATTTTGACTTCCATCATCATGGATTAGTTTTGCCTTTTTTGAGTGTTGTACACATAAATCCATATTATACATGCTCATTTGTATCTGCAAATTTCTGTGTTATGCTTGTAAGNTCCCTTGGACTGCAAGGAGATCCTAAAGGAAATCAGTCCTGAATATTCATTGGAAGGACTGATGCTGAATCTGAAATTCCAATACTTTGGCCACCTGATTTGAAGAACTGACTCATTTGAAAAGACCCTGATGCCGGGAAAGATTAAGGCACGAGGAGAAGCGTATGACAGAGGATGAGATGGTTGGATGGCATCACTGACTTGATGGGCATGAGTTTGAGCAAGCTCCAGGAGTTAGTGATGGACGAAAGCCTGGCATGCTGTAGCCCATGGGGTCGCAAAGAGTTAGACATGCCTGAGCGACTAAACTGAACTGACTGATTTGCTTTTTTTATTATTATTATACAAGGTATTTTCACTAGGCAATTATCAGTGGCTATTTCCCTGTTTGGGAAAAGCATCTTAGGAACTTGTTTGAAATCAGCAGTTTTCAGAAGATGGCTGCCCTCTACTGGTTCTGGACTTTTGGACTTGGATATTCCCCAGCCTCCAGTCATCCCTGCTTGATTTCACAAGGGCACCCACAGTCCCAGTTGGCTCTGGCCAAATCTTCCTGTTACTGCATGTCCTGAATTCAGTGGTTTGCCTACACTGACTGACTCCCTCTGTTTGTCTCAAGTCTGAAGTCAAGGGGAGATTCTGTCAGCAACCAAGGACCTCTGTCCGTCCAGTCTTGAATGCTGGGTTTTTCCTCCAATTCTAGGGCTTATTTTAATCTTCATTTTCAAAAATCTGAACACAGGGTGAGCATATACTTGAACTCTTGGTGAAATTTAAATGTTAATAACAGTATATCCCTCCTCCCCACCCCAAAAAAGATCAGTGACTATTTTGTTTCAGTATTTTAAGGCTGTTTCTCTATGGTCTTCTGCCTTCCATATTTTGCTAAGTCAGTTGTCAGTCTTTCAGTTACCCTCTGAAGACAGTGTGCTTTCTTTTTTTTTTTTCTGACTGCTTTAAAATATTTTACATTGTTATTTGTCTTACTCAGCTTTACTCTGGTGTGCCTCTATGTAATTATCTTTGTATATATCTGGCTTGGAGATATTAGTGCTTTTACAGTCTGTTCTGAAAGTTTTCATCAGTTTCAGAATAGAATGTGCTGTTATGTCTTTAAGTATAATTTCTGTCTTATTCTGTTTCTTTTGATATTTCAGTTTCATATATATTTGATGATTTAATCATGCCTAATANTGCCTCTATGTAATTATCTTTGTATATATCTGGCTTGGAGATATTAGTGCTTTTACAGTCTGTTCTGAAAGTTTTCATCAGTTTCAGAATAGAATGTGCTGTTATGTCTTTAAGTATAATTTCTGTCTTATTCTGTTTCTTTTGATATTTCAGTTTCATATATATTTGATGATTTAATCATGCCTAATATAGCTCCTTTCCTAAATATACATGTATGTGTGTCTATATATATATATATGTATCTCCCCTTTATATATCCTTTTTCTTTTTTCAATGGTGGGGTAAGATCTTTCTGGGCTTTAACCTAGATGTTCTCAAACAGCTTACTCCATTTAATAAAAATTAATTCTTTCTTTCCCTTTATCCAATTTGCTTTTAAATTAATAATTTCAGCTATCGTATTTATTAGTTTTGAGATATGTATTTTTTCTTATAGATTCTCCTTCTCTGGTGAAAATTATTATCTTGCCACTTATTTTTTAAATATATTAAGCACAGTGGTTTTAATGTCAATATCTGATACCTTCAAAATCTGGGACATTTGAACATTGGTTTCTATTGTCTTTTTTTTTTTTTTTTGATGAGCACAGTTTTTTTGTTTTTTGTTTTTTTTTTTAATTTAATGTGTGGTATTTAGTAGAATATTTTGCAGAGGGTAGAGACGATGGTATCTTCTTCCAAGTAAGGTCTCCTCTATCTACTACTGGGCAGTTAGAGCAGAGATATGTTGCCTAACTTCCATCTGGGACTGGCCAGCTGATTCAAAGCAGATTTTCAGATTTTAAAATATTCAGTTCACTTTTATCTGAATCACTACACTCCTAGGCTTCTGTCTTTTAGGGAGTTCCAAACTAAGACTGGTTGTTTACAAAGACTCCAATTCCTTGCTTTTAAACAGTTTTCTTCTTAACTTTTCAATATGTGATACATGAAGCTTAAAATTTGGGAAAATTTTCTGACAGTTTGGCCAAAAACTATTGCTTTTGAGTATTTTGCCCATGCCTTATTTTCTTGTTGCTTCATTGACATTTTAGTGTGATCTCATCAAATACAAAGGTTTTAAACTATATTCTTTATTCTTATAATCCCTAAATTTAAACTTTTAGTCAATCTCTCTGTTCATTTCCTTACCCAAATACAAAAGGATCTTTTCCACTTGAATGTAGAAAATGTGAATTTCTCACAGTCAAAATTAAATTCAAGTTTTTCTCAAAATGATGTTCTCCTGTATTTCATACTTAATAATAGTCATCAGATTGTACAATAGCAATACTCTACTTGCCCATTTGCATCACCGAATATTCTCAGTTCTAAATGTAGTTATATATTCATCTTATCATGTTTGTTTTATTTGCACTCTATTTCCCTAGCTGAGATCCTCTCATTTAATTTTTGACACAGTTTCCAGAACTACTGGAGGCACAGACCTGTACACATCATCTTCCCATCCACAACTCTTCATTGAATTCTAGTTCTTGAAAACATAATTTTAAATTCCTATTAGTGATTTATAAATCCTTCCACAAGTTTCCCCATCCTTCCCCTTTTTGTCTTATTCCCAGCCTCTTAAGTCTAGCCTGTGTATACCAAGCCTCACATACATCCGACTCTACCACAATCTAGTTCCTCCATTCCTTTCCCTTATGCTATTATAGTCGGCTCTACAGAGGTTGCCTTCCTTTTTTTTCCATTTGAAAAACTCCTTCAAGGCCCATTCTAAATATTTTTCTCTGATGCCTCCCTTTTCTTGCTGCCAACAGAATTAACAATAATTTTCTCTATGTATACCATGAGTGGACCTCTATTTTTAAACTCAGAGCCTTGTATTGTAACTCTGTGTTTATCCCTGACTAAACTATAAATTTCTCCTCAATAATAATCATTTCTTACCTTGGCCACCTGATGCATAGAGCTGATTCATTGGAAAAGACTCTGATGCTGAAAAAGATTGAAGGCAGGAGAAGGGGGTGACAGAGGATGAGACGGTTGGATGACATCACCTACTCAATGGACATGAGTTTGAGCAAACTCTGGGAATTGGTGAAGGACAGGGAAGCCTGTGTACTGCAGTTCATAGGGTCTCAAAGAGTCAGACACGGCTTATTGGCTGAATAACAACAATAATCTCTTATTGAATTTAGTATTTCCATAACTTAGCATGGTACATGACAACACATTTGTCATTTAATGTGTGTTAGAATAAATAAAGGTAAGCCTAATATATTAAAGTAGGTATCGCTACTCCTGCTTTCTTTTGGTCTCTATTTGC
The DNA here is from genome assembly GCA_006410615.1 of Neotragus moschatus. Lineage (NCBI taxonomy): Eukaryota > Metazoa > Chordata > Mammalia > Artiodactyla > Bovidae > Neotragus > Neotragus moschatus. The sequence continues at coordinate 767,447 of SJYA01003037.1, forward strand.
GTGGAGTATCTTTTTCCAGCCCTTCACTTTCAGTCTGTATGTGTCTCTTGTTTTGAGGTGGGTCTCTTGTAGGCAGCATATATAGGGATCTTGTTTTTGTATCCATTCAGCCAGTCTTTGCCTTTTGGTTGGGGCATTCGATCCATTTACATTTAAGGTAATTATTGATAAGTATAATCCCATTGCCATTTACTTTACTGTTTTGGATTCGGGTTTATACTCCCTTTTTGTGTTTCCTGTCTGGAGAATATCCTTTAGCATTTGTTGGAGAGCTGGTTCTGTGGTGCTGAATTCTCTCAGCTTTTGCTTGTCTGTAAAGCTTTTGATTTCCCCTTCATATTTGAATGAGATCCTTGCTGGGTACAGTAATCTGGGCTGTAGGTTATTTTCTTTCATCACTTTAAGTATGTCTTGCCATTCCCTCCTGGCCTGAAGAGTTTCTGTGGAGAGATCAGCTGTTATCCTTATGGGAATCCCCTTGTGTGTTATTTGTTGTTTTTCCCTTGCTGCTTTTAATATTTGTTCTTTGTGTTTGGTCTTTGTTAATTTGATTAATATGTGTCTTGGAGTGTTTCGTCTTGGGTTTATCCTATTTGGAACTCTCTGGGTTTCTTGGACTTGGGTGATTATTTCCTTCCCCATATTAGGGAAGTTTTCAACTATTATCTCCTCAAGTAATTTCTCATGGTCTTTCTTTTTGTCTTCTTCTTCTGGGACACCTATAATTCGAATGTTGGAGCGTTTCATATTGTCCTGGAGGTCTCTGAGATTGTCCTCATTTCTTTTAATTCGTTTTTCTTTTTTCCTCTCTGATTCATTTATTTCTACCATTCTATCTTCTATTTCACTAATCCTATCTTCTGCCTCCTTTATTCTACTATTTGTTGCCTCCAGAGTGTTTCTGATCTCATTTATTGCATTATTCATTATATATTGATGCTTTTTTATTTCTTCTATGTCCTTGTTAAACCTTTCTCGCATCTTCTCAATCCTTGTCTCCAGATTATTTATCTGTGATTCCATTTTGATTTCAAGATTTGGGATCATTTTCACTATCAATATTCTGAATTCTTTCTCAGGTAGATTCCCTATCTCTTCCTCTTTTGTTTGGTTTGGTGGGCATTTCTCCTGTTCCTTTACCTCCTGGGTATTCCTCTGTCTCTTCATCTTGGTTATATTGCTGCTTTTGTTGTGGCCTTTCTATATTCCGGGAACTTGTGGAGTTCTCTTTATTATGGAGTTTCCTCCCTGTAGGCGGGGTTGTATCAGTGATTTGTCAAGGTTCCTTAGTTAGGGAGGCTTGTTTTGGAGTTCTGGTGTGTGGAGCTGGATTTCTTCTCTCTTGAGTGGAGTATCTCTTCAGGCTGCCCCAGCAAAGCGCAGCGTCTGCTCCCCACTCTGGAGGAAGGGCGTCTCCTCACCGCCGCCCCTCCCGACCCTCAACGTGGGACAGCTCCTCCAGGCCCTCCCGCACCAGCGCAGCCACCACTCCTTGGATGCGAGTTGATCTTCCCAGTCCGGATCCTGCCCTCAGATGCGGGGTGGCTCCTCCCAGCTGCACTGAGTGCCCCGGTCATCGCAGCCACCCATGCTGAGTGCTAATCAATCAGTGGCTCTTCCCAGCCCCCAACCCTGGCCTCGGGCACAAGGTGGCTCCTCCCGGCCGCCACCCCTGACCTCAGACACGGGGTGGCTCTTCCCGGCCCCCGACCCTGCCCTCGGACGCGGGGTGGCTCCTCTCAGCTGTTCCTGCGCCATCACAGCCCGGGGCTCTCGGCCGCTGTCTCTGTCCTCCGACATGGGGTAGCTCCTTTAGGCCGTGCTGAGTGCGCCGGCCTGCCCGGCAGTCTCAGCCGCTTGCCCAATTTTTTTCTTAATTATTGCAGCTTAAAGGTATTACCCTTGCTCCTCAATTTTGGTTCCATTCACTCTCTAAAACTTACTTGCTAATAATCACATATTGTCTTTATATCTGGCTTACCTGTCCTTATCTGTCCTCCCTAGATGTACTTTGAATGATGAAAAAGAGGTAATATTTCCTGTTTCCTTTGTTCTTTCTCACACATCTCACAGAACGCAAGTAACCCCAAAAGACACTTAATAAACGTTAGCAGTGTTTAGATGACTTTGTATCTATCAAAAAGAATCAGCAAAAGTTCAGAATTACAAAGTAAGCAGCTGATGGTGCAAATTTCATCTGTAGGATCTATTGGTAAGACCAATATTACCAACATTTACCAGTAGTATTTTCTTCCTCCTACAATTTTGATTAATATTTTGTTAATTAAAAGGTTTTTATTATGTTTTCTGAACAACTTGCATATTGTATGCTAATTTTACATTTCTTATTTATGGTCACTTTTTTAAAGATTAAGTTATTGATCCAGTTTTGTTCTCATGCAGATAGACATTCTTTGAGTAACTTTCATTAATATCAACATGGCTCCATGTACGCAGCTTTCACTCTGTTTACTTTTGCCTTTTGTTTCGTTCTCTTCTAAGACTCATTTCACTCATATGCAATTTTTAATTTCCCAGGGGCTTGTGCTTGTTTTCATATCATGTTTTCCCTCTTTTTTGCATCTCTGCAAATGAAAAGAGAAATGACCTGACAAAGACAATCGGGCTCAAAAGAATGAAACATACTAAAATGCTGGAGTGGGGGAGGGGAAGCAGAACTCAACGTCTGTCGAGGAAATTGGTTTCAAGAAACAGTAATAATTTAGTTTAAGGTTTTAAACAGAATTTTCCAAGGTCCTGGAAGATGAGATCCAGGGGAACTTGGCCAGCCCTAATTTCACTGCAATACGTTTGTCTCCAGCAGTCATGGTTAACTTGCATGTAATTAAGAAAGCACAAATTCATTTTGGGATAGGGATAAATAACTGTGTAAAATCAACCTTTATTTTCTAAAACACATATAGTATGATTTACTTACTAGAACTTTTCTAAGAAGAAAATACCTTAGCATGAACTAAAAATTGCTACATAGTACAACTAGATTGTTCATTTGTGTAGAATCTGCCCCTTACTACTTATTTTAAGGGTCTCAAAGAGTAAGCCATCAATATTAACAGCTTTGAGGATCAGAAAGAAGTAGCAAAATATCTCTTACTTGATTCCATAAAAATTGCCATAGAAAAACTTTACTCTGCCTTTAGTCTCACAACATAAGGTACGTACTTTTATAACTCTCTCTCTTTTTTTTCTATTTTCTATTGCATCCTGTCCTACCTTCCACTGTGTACTCAGAAAAAACATGGTGAACTATTTTTCTTGGAGGAGAAAGGAAGAAAGAATATGATTGAGGTTGGGAAAAAAGAGAAATCATGAAGAAGGGAAGGAGAGGAATAAAAGAGAAAGAAAAAGAAGAATGAGAGGAGAGGAGTTATTGCAGAAAGGAAGCTTCTCGGAAGTCAGGGAACAAAAGGGAAGCAAGCAGGCTCAGAGGCACCAGGACCCCTCATCCAGACCCCAGCGAAGCCTCTCTCCATGCACTCCTTAAGGACATTAAGACACAGGCGCTCTGGGTTCTCCAACAATCACAGGTGTTGAAATCTGAATGCAGGTCATTTCCACTGCTGATACAGTCCATTTATCTTCCACACATCTACCTCCTGTAACATAGTATTGATCTGAAGGAACAAAGGGTACCAGCATGGTTTCAAAAATAAGAAGTGAATGTCTTTGGAAATAAGTCAAAGAAAAATCTAGTGCAGTAAAAAGTCAGATAAATAGCAAATTCAAAGAATTCATTATTAACAGAATTTCAGAGCCTGTGTGTAGTCAGAAAAATGTCAGATTATTTCGAGGACAAACGAGTTGCAGCTTAAATTTTTAATCAGATATTGTAAAATAACTTTAAAATAAATATAATATGCAATTTTTAAATTCCTTTGTGATTTCATTCAATTATTTTCATTAGTTACTTTGTCAAGGTTTCCCATAGTTGTACATATTTCTTCAGAATGTTTTCCACTTCAGGAATTATGGTTGTAGGAGGGGTTATCTATGAACCCAAGTATCTGATACTAATATGCAAATAGGATTCTATAACTTCAACTTAATGATAGGGTCTTAGATGCTATTACAGATTCCCATGAAGAAATTATTTTAAGAGGACCGTCTATGAAAATAGCAAATCAGGATATTCTTTTCTTCTTAATAAGTGATCAAAGACATTAAATGAAGAGTTAATGATCTCATTCCAGATTTGAGAAGAACACAAGTGATAGTGTGCCCCCTTCCTGAGATCAATGAAAATTTCTGTTGAAAAGATAGATTGTCTAACTTTGGACATGACACCATCCTGACTTTTTCCACGATGTTTATAGACATGTCTCAATAACCCCCACCCTTCACCCCTGCATTATCTCTTCCTCTAGAGAAGGCACCATATTCAAAGAAATAGCTTCACAAAACATGGTACATATTCCAAGACATGGATGAACTCTAAAAATATAGACCTTTATAATTAAAAAGGGGGGGGGGAACACTGAAACAAGAGAAGATTCTCAGCAAATGAACCATTCCTTCCATATCCATAGAACTTGATCAAGTTCCCAGAAAAAGAAAAAAAGTCAACCAAAGTAAGTTCTGATATTTAAATAACCTTGACAAATTTCTTTCCATCCTTGTTAAAGGGTCAAGTAATAGAATCTTTCTAAAGCTTCATGAATTAAAAAATAAGTGCTTCAAGAAATTGAGGAAATGAAATGTTTTAAGCTGACCTGCTCTGGAATAAGTAACATATTTGGGTAGATGAAGAATATGTGTGAACCCTTCTGAAAGCTGGAATCCCTAGAATTCTCTGGAATATAGAATTCCTGGCAACTGGCCCCAGTGCTCCAGAAAATGATGCCAAGTGTGATAGAAGAGGCAGTCTCCTAACAATGTTTTGACAAGCAGCTAGATAAAACAATAGTCTGAGAGAGTTAACTTTGGGATGGTCAACCCATCCAGCTTGCTCAGTTCTGTCCTGGTTTTAGCACTGAAAGTTCAGCAAGAAATCCTGGTATGCAGAAATTGGTCCAAATGTTTGGAGGGAAACTACAAACAAAGTGAAACAAAACATGGGCCATTTCAAAAATCAGGGNTGACAAGCAGCTAGATAAAACAATAGTCTGAGAGAGTTAACTTTGGGATGGTCAACCCATCCAGCTTGCTCAGTTCTGTCCTGGTTTTAGCACTGAAAGTTCAGCAAGAAATCCTGGTATGCAGAAATTGGTCCAAATGTTTGGAGGGAAACTACAAACAAAGTGAAACAAAACATGGGCCATTTCAAAAATCAGGGGCTGAAAATGATACTGTCTTTCAGTTCAGTTCAGTCGCTCAGTCGTGTCCAACTCTTTGTGACCCCATGAATCACAGCACACCAGGCCTCCCTGTCCATCACCATCTCCCGGAGTTCACTCAGACTCACGGCCATCGAGTCAGGGATGCCATCCAGCCANGTTGGGTACCTTGGGTAATTTTTTTGACTTACAAATTGAACTTATGAACATGCTCTTGGAATAGAACTCATTCATACACAGCAGACATATGAATACTTCATTGCAAGTGTTTGTTTCCCTCTCTTCTCCATTACACACTAACCTCTCCCCAAGGTAAGCAAAGTTTAAATCCGATCTTAGGAGACTCTCCTCTTTGTCTTCTTTATTCTTAGGCTAGGGCTGAAAGGGAAACCCACATATGGGGTAAGTTGGTCCTGGAATAGAAGGAAGAGAGATGGTAGAACAGTGCTATTGCTTTCAAAGTTTCTGTTCACACATAGCATGGATCATCTTGTTCATACCTCATTCCTTGGTTCAAGTTCCATCACTATCCCTGGTGTCAATGAGAAGATGATACCATCTCCTTGGTTAAATAGGGCAACAGGTACTTGGAAACAATAGATAGGCTTTGCGGAAGGAGAAAGATAGATGACAAGGCGTAAAGCATGGATACGCAAAAACAGCCGCCCGCAACTTTTTAGCGCCAGAGACCAATTTTGGGGAAGACGGTTTTGCCAAGGATGGGGAGGGGGAGAATTGGGATGATTCAAGCGCATCACATTTATCATGAAATTTATTTCTATTATTATTTCATCAGCTCCAACCTCAGATCATCAGGCATTAGAGCCTGGAGGTTGGGGACCCCTGAAGGAGAAAAAAGTATACAGTGTGATCCTATGAGCTAATTTATCCTAATTTATCAGGTGCTTGAAGCTTTGGCTTCAGGTGGAAAAAGGATTGATTAAGGCAGCCAGCTGCCTCCCATGGCATGTTAAGTTTAAAACCGTTTCCACTGAAGAAGGAATTCATAGGGCCTGGACTCCATCTTAGGCCTGTTCATGCTGGTCATCCTCAGCCACCCTTCCAATGAACTCTGAACTCTGTGTTTAGTGCCTATGAAAACAATAGAAGGATAAGACCCCCCTCCAGACAGGGGAACCTTGAAGATCATATCTAGGTTACTCATCGCCTGAGAGAAAACATACGCTAATCACCCCTTCCTCCAGACAGGCCATAAATTTTTCTGTAGCAATTGGAGTGTAACCTTGGGTTTATTGATTATTGGCTAATTGTTTGACTGTTTGAGCACATGAGCTGAATGATGGTGTTATTGGGATTGTATTTTCCTTGGTTTATGTAAGTATCAAGGAATTTGGAGTGGTGGGTTCAGACACGTACACATGGGGTATAAGAGATTTTCACAAATGCTGGTTGGGGTCCTTGGCTAAGAGGAGACTCTGCCTTGGGCCCGCCAGTGTAATAAACTGCACTCCACTATCTGCATTGTCCTGAGTGAGTTTGTTTCCTGGAATGCGTGACTACAAAACCATAAAAACATCCTAGAAACTAGGCACACCTCAGGTGAGTATTGTTGGTATGGTGCAGGTAACTCACAAGTTCATTTTCATCATAAGATTAAACAGGTATTTTTAACTATTATCTCATTTATTTCCTCAAGGTTATTTAAAATAATATAGGAACATAATTGATAAATTTAAGCATTCTTGATGAGAATTAAAGGATATCTTTAGATATCCTCTTAGAATTAAAGGATATCTTTAAACATTATAAACAGTGTGCATTTCAAGTCCACAGTGAATATAACAATAAAGAATGAATATTAAAAGCTTTCCCATAAGTGGCGTAAACTGCTTGAATTAATCATTTTTGCTACCTCCATTACTAAATGTTTTCTGAAATTTCTCCCCCATCCACTAAGGTCAGACACAAGTTTAAATGTGTTTGAAATAAGATTTCAAATAAGCATTAAAAAGACAAAGCTCATCTGCTAGGCCATACAAGATATTTATTTAAAAATCAATGATTCCTTATATAACTTCAGTTATAAGATGTCTTTAGAAAATAATATTCCATTTGCAAAAGCATCATAAACTATAAAGAGGGATTGAACATTAAATATATTGTCAACTGGAACTGAATTTGAAACCCAATTCTGTCACTTATTGTGTGTCTCATCAAATTGTTAAGCTTTCTAAGTTTTGATTTCTCTCACTTGTGACTTGTAGATAAGACAGTACTTAATGTCATAAGATTATTGCAGAGAATAAGTAGTAAATAAGACTTTTGGAGATCTAACTGTTTGTATGGTACAATCCTAAGGAATTTGTATGTTTTATCTCAAATAATCCTAACAATGGCTCTAAGAGGGCGGTATTCTCATAATATCATCAATAGTTTTATCAGAGAAATAATATGAAACCACAAAATACCAAGTAGCTTGCACAGTGTCCCTCAGTGACCAGTACGCAAAGCAGTGGAGTTTTAACTTGGGGGATTTGACTCCAAAGCCCTAATCACTGCATACCATTCACTGATATTTACTGAGGGGTTCCTGAGTTCTTGGGGTATATCAATGAGCCAAATAAAAAACTATAACCTCAAGGAGGTTACATTCTAGCCAGTAGACAGAGATAGAAAATGTACATTCCATAGGTTACATAGCATGCTGGAAGTCATAGTGAAAGTAAAAGTTAAATTGAAGTCGCTCAGTCGTGTCCGACTCTTTGCGACCCGTGGACTGTAGCCCACCAAGCTCCTCCGTCCATGGGATTCTTCAGGCAAGAATACTGGAGTGGGTTGCCATTTCCTTCTCCAGGGGATCTTCCTGACCCAGGGGTCGAACCCGGGTCTCTCACATTTCAGGCAGACACTTTACCTCTGCACCACCAGGGAAGCCCAGAAGTCGTAAGTGCCCTGGAAAAATTAAAAAGAATCAGAGTCAGGATGAAGGGCTAAGAGCTGTGGAATAAGCTTCATTGAGAAGGTGAGATAGAAGCAAAGCAGACAGTGGAGGAAGAGTGTTCTAGGCAAAGGGAAATAGAGCAATGGAAGGGTCCCACGAAAGACAGGAGCCAGGTGAAAGTGCCAGTGTGGACTGAGCAGGGGGGCAGTAAGAGATGGAAACACAAGTAAAGATGTGCTGGTTCTCTTTTCTTCACTTCTGAAATTTTTGTGGGAGTATAGTTGATTTAGTGTTGTATCAGAACCAGTTCTTCATGAACTTTTATGTGTATTTTGACTTTTACTCTAAGATGAGAGCCATGGCAAGAATGACAAAGATCTGACTTTTATTTATTTATTTAATTTTAACTAAAGTATAGTTGCTTTACAATGCCATGTTAATTTCAGCTGCGCAGCAAAGTGAATCAGCTATATGTATACACATTTCTCCTCTTTTTGGATTTCCTTCCCATTCAGTCACCACAGAGAACTGAGTAGAGTTCCCTGTGCTATATGGTAGGTTCTCATTAGTTATCTACTTTATACGTGGTATCAATAGTGTACAGATATATGTTAATCCCAATTTTGCAATTCATCTTAACCCCTTTTCCCCTTTGGTATCCATACATTTGTCCTGTGTGGCTGTGTCTCTGTTTCTGATTTGCAAGAAATACCATCTATACCATTTTTCTAAATTCCCCTTTTACATTTTAAAATTTCACCTTGTTAAGCAGGACACGAATAAAGGAACATGAACAAGGGAACAAAAACAGGGCCATGAAGACCAGCTCAGAGTTCTGGCTGTAATGTAGGAGAGGAAAGTGTGTGCATTGTACTACCAAGATAGTAGAAAGAGAGATGGTCAGACTAAAGAGAACGTAAAATCAGATTCTATCAATAGAAAATAGGTCCAACAACTGGACTGAATGTGAAATATAAGAAAAATGAAACAGTCAAAGATGATAAATTTCCTGCCTGAATTGACTTGAGCAGGTAGAATGATGAACTTCCATCAATTGAGGTAAGAAAAATTGTGAGAGAAACATATTTGATAAGAAGGACCAGGGGTGCATTTGGAGCATGTTGAATGTGAGACGTTTCTTGGTCACCCGAGTAGAGAGGTTGGAATCAGCAGGTAGACATATTTGTAAAGAGTTTAGGAGAAAAGTCTGTCCCAGAGGTATTAAACCATGAGCCTGGATGAGATCAAATATTCCTAAGAGCCATTTGGAGATAGGTATCAAAATCAGTTGAAAGCTGTCATGAATTCCAGACTTATCTATGGCAAACTAAGATTTTCTCTGATAGAAAAGACTTGACTTGCCTCTATTATTCAACGTTAAGGTGTAAACATCACTGGGAAGGGCAGTAAGTCATTGTTACCAGTTATAAATGCTTGGCTTTATTAGGACCACTTTCCAGGACAACTGATTGGTAATAGCATCCCATAGGTTGAACACACAATCCAGAAGTTTTAAGAGAGAAAACAGCCCTGGGACCAGTTTGGTGAACAAATCCTGCCCAGAGTCAAGAGGATGCTTTGAAACCAGGGAAGAGCAATGGGAACAAGCATAGCCAGGTATGTGGGCTAGTTGCCAAGGATACAACAACAACAACAGTATGGGCAGAACACTTTGAAATGTAGATGGCACCACGACACTGGCTTTTGATCATCCCACACTGAAAAAAAATGAAAATAAAGAAAATGTATTACAAAGAAGGAGGGCATGACTGAGAAAAGACATCTAATTTAATCCAGGTTGGTCACCAAGGTGAGGGAGAAAAAAGGCTTTCTAGCTCTGCCGCCTCTGGATTTTGTAAGTCAGCTCTCAGTACCAACCATATCAGAATAAAAGCATAGATTATGTGATGTTCAATGAAGCTCACTAGTGGAGGCAATCAAGGCGGAGACCCAGGGGAGAAACTCATCTCGGGCCTCCCGTTCTCACATTTGTTAATATGACAAATGAGTTTTTGGCATCCATTCCTTCTTTTTTTTCCCTTCACACTCCGCAATACTTTCAGAAGAACTTCCTAATTGCCTCTGTACATTAAATCTTTCTAATGAGAACAGCATTAACTGAGGCTCACTTTTATTGGGGGCCAAATTAGCATCATCGTACCATACGGAATTAATTAAAATGTAGCCAGGAAAGGCTGCCGTGAACGACAGAGGCAGAGTTTGATTCTAAAAACCGGCGGGGATCATCAGTGAGATGGGTAGAGCAGCCAGCAGCCTGGAGCCAGGGCCCTGGCTGGTATTTCAAGTGCCGTTTATAAGGGCGGGTGTAGTGGGCTTGGGGAAGGGGCCGGTGGAGACCAAGTGAAACATGGGTAAGGTACTCAGATAACAGTTTCAAAGCCAAGCTTGGGCTGTTTCAGTTGGGAGCATCATTTGGTGTAATTGCGTACGTTTGGCATTTAGTATCTCCAGAGAGAATGGGCCTGAGTGGTGACTTCTCGCATTTAATGAAGCGAAACTCTCTCAGGCCACTGCAAGATATATTTAAGGATGAAAACTGGTAATTTACAGCTTCCGTGACCTTATTACAGTGTGCTTTGTGCTTGGCTGCTCTTTACTCTTATCTGGGACATTATCAAAGGCTTTTTGGAATATTGGCCATTAGCGACCTGCAGACCAAGGGGCTTGTTCTTCAAGGGCTGTGAGTGGTGGGGGAGAGAGACGTTGAATATTTCAGCTTCACTCCTAAGAAAAAGCAAAATAGCAACATACTCTTTGAAACACTAATATGCATGTGAATGGTGGTGATGAGGCAAAGTCTCCAATAACAAACAAGGCTTGGTGCAAAGGCTTCTCAAAGATGAGCTAATTACGCTGACAACCCAGATAACAATGACTATTCTCCACTAGCTGATGAATAGCTCCTGATTTTGAGATGTCTAACCTACATCTGCGCTTTGGAGATGGAAATAACAACAGGACAGAAAACACTATCATGTTTGCCAGATGCCGATGGCTCACAGCAAGAGATTGGAGACGTTCAGGTTTTCTCATTTGGATGGGTCTTATTGCCAGGAATTAGCTCCATGGGAGAAGATGCTCTTCAACCCAGGTGCATGCATGCCCCACTCATTCAACAGATACACAGAACACACCTACAGGGTGCTGGGCAAATTTCTAGACCAGGAGTTGGCAAACTTTTTCTGTAAGGGGCCAGACAGTAAATATTTTAAGTTTTGTGAGCCATACGTGATTTCTGCCACATGTTCTTCTTCAGTTTTTTTTTTTAGCAACCCTTTAAAATATAAAAAACAATTCTTAGTTTGAGAGGTCAAGTGAGACAAACTGCAAACGATAGTCTGCTGAGCCTTGTTCTGGGGACTTAACTCTGTGACCAAAATAAAGCAACCATACATGTGCGTGCACGCAAACACACACACACACACACACAATCCTATCCTCAAGGAGTGTGGAGAAAGAACTACAACAGAAATACATCGTCAATAGCATGAGAATATATTTAAAAAGTGATCAGTGCTAGAGCACAAAGGGAAAATTAGATCTGGGGACAATATTAATGAAAAAGAAATATTTCGAAGAAAAAGCCTAGCTTTTATTTGAGATGTCATGACTTGCGATCTTGATAAGGAGAGTACCGCTTGAGTCTGAATTTTCAAGCTTTGGAAGAGGTGATACAGTTCATGGCAACCCCAGGTATTTCAGAGCCCACACACTTGAACTGAAATAACAGCTCTGTCACTTGGGAGTGGTATGGCCATGAGAAAGTGGCTTCATCTTGTTGGACTTTCCTTTCTGCATCTGCAAAACGGGAACCCTCATGCATGTTCTGGCATCCTGCAAGTTGCTATGAGGCTCAACTCAGTAGGGGATCAAGCAGGAGACAGATTTTCATGATATCTTTATCAGAGCTGTGGCTACTAGAAAGGGGGTTTTGTTGTTGCTTAGCAGTCCACCCTTTATTAATATTAGGCCCCGAAGCTGGAGTTATTTTTTGTTGTTTGCTTATTAAGTTCATGAAAACAGACAGTTTGAAACAAATGATAAGAATTCATTTTTAGTTTCTACAGTGAAGACTGGGGTATAAGGAAAGAGCAGTTTGTGAGTCAGCAGAAAGGTGTTAAGGGAAGTGACTTGAATAACCCTAGCCAAGAGTTCCAATTAGCATAAAATATGTCACCACAGAGCATTAAGTAGAGTTCCCTCTGCTACACAGTATGTTCTCATTAGATATCCACTTTACACCTAGTATCAATAGTGTTTATGGGTCAATCCCGATCTCCCAATTCATCCCATCCTTACTTTCCCTCTTGGTATCCATATGTTTGTTCTCACATCTGTATGTCTATTTCTGCCTGCAAATAAGATCATTTACACCATTTTTCAACTTCTTAACTAAAGGAAGTCTGGCCTCCTGAATGAAGATGAATCCAAAGCCCAGTACATCGGGTTGGAAGGCAGAAGTTCAGGGACATCTATAGAGTGTCTGTATAGTTGAGTATAAGAATTATTAGGGCAGCAGTCTTAACAGTGTGGACAAGACAGAAGTTCAATGGGTGCCCTTGGCTAGTGATTGGGGTGGGAAGGTAGACAAAAAAAGAAAGCATATAGACCCCAGATATGGCTTTGACCTTTTTACTTTTTTGCATATAAAGCCAATCTTGAAAACCTAGCAAAAAATAACGTATAAAACCTGCTGTAGGCTTCATGGAATTTCGTTAACTCCTATTCATCTGCATACTCCCTTGAAACTGACAAACAGGTATTGTATCCTCTTCCTTCCATTTAGAAGGTACTGCGGTTTCCCTAGGTAGAATCTGCTAGTTTTATCCTAAAATATGACCAAAGTCAGAGTCTAAAATATAAGATACTTTAAAGTCATTTTCCTTGAGGGAGTCCCTATGATGGACTCCACATTGCATTTGCAGGGGAGAAAAATGTACCACAAAATTCATAAATGGTGAGTGTACCTTATACATGCCATGGTCTCCATGTCGTGAGGGTATTTTAAAAAGAAACAGCTTCCTGAAAGAGCAGAAAGAGCATACCTGAGCCTGAGCCTGTAATTAAGCCATTAAGCAAAGATCTTTTCTTTGCAGTTAATCAAGAGATACCTCTCTCCTCTACACATGCACACACACATACACACACACACACACACACACACACACACACGACAATGTACTTACTTAAAAGCTATCCTTTTTAGAAGCAATGGAAGATAAGGTTTACTTCTTTCAGAGACTTCCTCTGACAACCTGTTACAAAACTATTCCCTTTAACTCTGCCTGAGGCCATTTCATTTCTAAAGATTTCTTCCTGTATAATTAAAGAACCACTGCCACACTCTGGCAAGCTCTACCAGACGTACTTAAAAAAAAAAAAAAAAAAAAAAACTACTTCCAACTCCATTTTAGCTGGCATTTGCCTATGTTTGCTCGCTTGTCATCGCTGATGAGCAGGATATTTCTCGGTAAACAGAAGCTGTCTAGGTTCTAATCAGCCTGCTCCACACTCTGTGGTGACTCACTAACATGCCAGCGCCATGATGAATCCTCTCTCTGCTATGTCCCAGGCTCTGCTGTGGCTGCAGCTGCGAAGCAGAGTTGTCCAGAGAGGGAGCTCTCTGGACAGGTCCTAGGTCTCATTTTTGAGTCAGTTGTTCAACAAGTTATGGAAGAGTCACAGATTTTGCTCACAGTCTTATTATTATTATTTGTTTTAATATTTATTTACTTGGCTACCCTGGGTCCTAGTTGCAACAAGTAGGATAGTTCCCTGACTAGGGATCTAACCCAGGGCCCCTCCACTGGGAGCATGGAATCTTAGTTACTGGACCACCAGGGAAGTCCTTTTCACACATTATTTTGAAATCATGATATCCACATGAAAAAGCTGCTCTTACCCTCTTTGCAAGGCTCATACAGTCTTTGGCACATTGAAAAGTGTTAGTTGCTCAGTCATGTACAACTCTTTGCAAGAAAGAACCCAATAAATATTTACTGAGTAAATATTGAGTGATGTTTTTTCTTCCTGGTATGGAAACTCAAGTTCAGCAAGGTTAACCAGCTTAATATCAGAGGAAAACATAGATCTGAGAATTCATGTTCCACCCAACCTATATCATAGACTCCATCTTGTGAAAGGTTTTCATTAACAAAGTGGATTTGCTAAATACATTGACTTGCCAATGGATTTGTCAAATACATACTTTAGGTATGTATTTTAGGTACTGATACTTTAGGTATCAGAGATACAAACCTGTCAAAGGAATATGAATAAAATAACCAGCTTTACCAGTTAGAATAGATATACTTACAGTCAAAATAAGAAATCTGAGATTCGGTGGGCTTGTGCAGCTGATTACAGCATCAGAATATATAGAATAATAAAAGGAGCTTCACAAAGCCAACTTGCTATGAGGATTCAGAGAACTTGGATGGAGACTCAATAGCTAAATAAAATTCTTATACATCTGCCAGTTGTCATTGGGAATAAAGACTTCTAAGTGATTGCCCAGCTTCATGGTGAGGCAACAGTATTATTTGTTTGTGTAAGGATAAACAGTGTGAAAAGTCAGGAAGATGGAGAAGATCTAGATTTCTAATTTTAACTTGACTGCTAACCAGCAAGTGAACCCAGGCAGGTCACTTAGCAGCTATGATTGTGTATCTTCAGTTTTCTCATGCAAATAGGTGTGGTTGTTCTGAGTACTATATAAAATCAAGTCTATGAAATTATTTTTAAGCTATAGAATACTATATTGGCTTAGATGTTGTAAAATAAGGAAAATAGTTGACTATCATTATGAACTTTATCATGCTTATCTGTTTTGCCTGCTAAAAATATGAGCGCTCAAGAGAAGAAGGTCAATGGCACAGAAATATTCCCTGTTGCAATTAAGTCATCTGCATAAACATTTGATGAACCATGTACAAATGGCAGCAGGGAAAAGGGGTAATATTGATGGATTCTTAATTTTAAAAGAACAAAAATATTTGATGGCCATTCCATTTGATAGCTTCTAGTGAAAGTTATTATGTAATATTGATCGTTCTTTCCATAATGAGGCTTGTTCTGAGCACTGGCAGCTGAAGGATGAAGAATGGAAGAACTTCATTAACAAACAGTCCTTGAGTGACTATTGTGTGCTTGATTTCAGGCAAGGAGGGAAAAGAAATGCACACACAGGAAAAATGGCACAGTTTTTGTCATATAATCTGGAAATTTTTTTTTTCTGAATGAGAAAATATATCACCTTTTACTCAATGGCCATAAGTGGCTACTGGGTACCATATTGAACAGTACATATTTAGAAATTTTCCATAATCACAGCAAGTTCTGTGATCACATCCTTTGAAAATGAGGGTTGTGACCACTTTGCCAGTGAAGACTCTACTTCATTTATTTGGTAACTCACAGCTAGTACTTCGATTCTTTGGTTAAAGCAATGTATACTTGCATCTAAAAGACTGAAAATTCAACGCATTCAAGAACAGAGCAAGTAATGAAAAAGAAGGAGCGACTGGGAACAGAGAGGACTGTGGAGCATGGGCTAATTCACCCCCTTTCTAAAGTCTTTTGTTGTGTGCTATGTGAGAATGCAAGCCAGCTGTTTTCCAGTTTTTGAATTTCTCCAGAGAAACTGGAAATTCCTCATTTGGGGTGAAATCTCCCAAGTTGTTGTTTTTTTTTAATCTTATTTAAGATAAGTACTAAAACTAGGGATTGCAATTTGAGGTACAATTAATTGTACATTGCACAATACATGTTTCCTCAAAAACATGTAGATCAGTTGTATATAATTAAGCCAAGTTCTAAGTCCATCAAAAATGCTTGTGATTTGCAGGAAGCCCATGATGAATCCTTTTCTCTTGTAAACAATTAATCCCAATTTTGCTTTGTTAAATTATTATTTGAAGGGATAGAATAAGATTACAGAAAGAGTAAACAGCAAAGGCAATGGAGTCATACAAACATACGTCATATACTAGTTTTGCTGCACAAAAATTTCATGGACTGTCTGTAACTGTTTCCACCTTTTATTATTTTTATAGCAATTAAATCAGATAATATATTTAATACAGTTTTAGTAAAATTTAAATAATATATTTAAACTCAGTGAAATGTTTGATTAAAGGCAGATATTGCTTTTATAAATAGTCTTGTGGTTTGCATAAGGAATATTTCATATAAACATTAATAAATTCCAATTTTAGGGAAATTTGAACATAAAAGACAGAGTAGGCTTATCATTACTGTTTTTAGGTATTGAAATATATACGAAGCTGATGATTTCCTTCAACTTAATTCAGTTCCCTAGATTTGGTTTTGAGGCCATGGGGTGATTGTCAGTGTTTAGTCAAACATAACTAATATTCTTGATCTAAAGGTTATTTAATACCATGGCAGGACATCACTGTCTCAAAAGACCTTTAAAAATTGGATAGACAATTTTGTCTTGTAGGATTTAGGTGTTTAATGACCAGGACAGGACAAAGACAAACCAATTGCCCTCCTGTGAATTTTTTCTTCTGCTGATTTTGATTAACTCGTATGATCTTGGACTAAAACACTTCTGTGACTACTTCTTACTTCTCAGCAGCAGAGGAACTGATAATGTCATCCTACTTCTAACCTCATAGAAATTATGCAACAGAGATGAGACATGAAATGACTTCATCAGAAACCCTGGAGCACTCTGGAAATGGGTACTTTGGCCACAGTGTCGTCCAAACTTAATGTTGGCATTGACTCACAGAATTCTGGCTACTGTTATTAAAACTTAGCCGGTGGCACTAAAACAGCCATCCAGTCCACACACATGTAAAACCTCTTCTCTTAAATTTTACAGATTTTCATGGCATTTTTTGTTTTAATTTACATGTTTTATGTATTATCTTGACTACCTATGTTTACTGAGTAACGTGTATACATTCAGGATCATAAAATATATTCACAGTTTTGTAAAATATCTTTGTTAGACAGATATGCTTATTCATCCAAATATAACTAAAATTAGGTGATAAGAGGAAAAAAGCTGGCTTAGTATGTCCTAAATAAAACTACACATAAAATCTCTGCTTCTCTGTAGGATAAAAAATCACAAGAGAATATACCGTAAGCCAAATAAGCTACAAAGCCCATACATTTTCTAACCTCATTAGATTTAGATGCTATAAATCGTCAGAGAAATTCACATCAACACTACAATGAGATTCCATCTCATAGCTGTTAGAATGCCTATTCTCAAAAAGAGAAGAGATAAGTATTGGTGAGAATGTGAAGAAAGGGAACTCTTGGACTATTGGTGACAATGGGAGCTGTTGCACCTATTATGGAAAACAGTGTGAAGATTTCTCAAAAAATTTAGAGAGAGCTACTTTATGATCCACTTTTGGATATATACCCAAAGGAAACAAAACAAAGATCTCAAAGAGCTATCTGCATCTCCACATTTATTATTACATTATTCATAATAACCAAGACACGGAAAAAGACTAAATGCCCAAAAGGAGATATAATCATAGAATGTAGTATACATGTGTGTGGTGAAATATTATTCGGCCATGAAAAAGGATGAAGTATTATTGGTTGTGATAACATGGATGGACTTTGAGGTTGCTATTGTAAGTGAAATAAGACAAACATAGAAAGACACATATTGCATGATCTCACACATGGAATCTAACAAAGCCAAACAGATGGAATCAGAGTCTAATGGTGGTTGCTGGAGGGGTGGGGAAAATGGGAAGATGTTGATCAAAGATACAAGCCTTCACTTTTAAGATAAATGAGTCCTGGGACACAAATATACAACATGGGGACTATAGATAATGATACTGTATTATATACTTGAAGTTGCTAAGAAAGTAGATCTTAAACATTCTCTCCTCTTGAATGGGGAGGCCCTGTAGCATGTGAGGCAATGCATGTGTTGTCACGTGATGCATGTGTTAACTAAGCTTGTTGTGGTAAACATTTCACAATATATATGTGTATCAAATCATGTTATACACCTTAAACTTACACAATATCATATGTCAATGATATATGAATAAAGCTGTGGAAAAATAAAAATGATATAAAAATACATCAGAAATGAAAAATTCCTTTAATGTGTTTTAAATACATTAAATGTATTTAAAACACATTCAACATGGAAGAAGAAAGAGTAAGCAAACTTAAAGAAAAGGCATTAGAAATTAACCAAAGTAACACATAAAAAGAAGAAAAACAAAACAATCAGAAGAGAGCATCAAAACTCAGCAGGACAATATCAAATAATTATAATACATCAAATATGTCAAATGAGAGCATGGTGCACTAGCAATATTTGAAGAGATAATGGCTGAGAATTTCACAAAATGGTTGAAGGGCATCAATCCACAAAGTAAGGTAAGTAAATGAAGCGGGACAAATATAAAGAAATACAAATACAAAGACACTTGGTCACAGCATATTCGAAATCACAGAAAATCAAAGTTAAGTAAATTTTTAAAAAGGCAGTAAGACAAATAGGTGAACAAATACATACAGTGAACATATAGTAAACAAAAATATGAATAATTGCTGGAGTTCCTTTTCAGAAGTAATGGAGGACAGAAGAAAAATAAATGATAACTTTAATATACTGGAGAATTTTTCCAGTATATTAAATTTCATATACTATAAAAGTATCTTTCAAAAACAAAGCTAAGTGAAAACATATTTGGAAAGTCAATAACTAACAGACGTGTTTTCAGTAGACCTATACTGAGAGAAATGCTAGCAGAAAATCTCCAGGCCCAAGGGGACTAACAGCAGATGGAAGTCTGAATCTTTGGGAAGTAAAAAAGGGGTCTAGTATATGTGGTAAATATAGAACACATTTCTCATTCTATGTATAGATGATAGACATGTACAGACCACATATGTACACAAGTTGGTAGACACATTTGATACATTGATAATTACATAGGTGCATAGGTGAATACTTGTATTGACATTCTTAAACATATTTGAAAAGTCATTAAAAATTTAAAACAAAAAATAATAAATAATGTTTGTAGACATGTTGGAGTAACATATGGGGCAACAAAAGCATAAATGGCTAAAAAGTTGACGTTACTGAAGGGGCGAGTGGTGTAAGAAAGTTTATTTCATCAAAAAAGATAAAAGGAAAGGTATCCCAGAGAAACAGAGAACAGATGAGATAAACATAAAACAATATCGAGGTGGCAGATAAATTTAACTGTGTCAAAGCTAAATTAAATATTGAGATATCAATCATGCCCATTAACACTGAAAGACTGACAGACTGAATTTAAAAAAGCAAAACCAATTATATGCTATTTACAGTAACCACACTTTAAATATGAAGACATAGGTTAAATTATAGAATGGAAAAAACATGTACAATGTAAGTTCCAAGCTTAACAAATAATCAAGACAGAAAATACTACCGGACAGAAAGAGGGACTTTCTATAATGCTAAGGGCAATATTCATCAAGATGACACAGAGATCATAATTACTGATGCCAAAAAATAGAGCTTTAGAAACAAAAAAGCAAAAGTGACATAGCTAAAGAAATACAGGAGTCCACAATTGTACTTAGAGATTTTAACATTATCGTTTTAATAATTGATATAAACAAGTAGACACACATAAAAAAGTAAAAATATAGAGTATTTATATTTCTATATTTTAGTTAGTAGGTAATACTCACATATACTGCTAACCAATTAGATCCAGTTGATATTCATAGATTGCACCCATTAGCTTCAGAATAGTCTTGTATATCACATGTGGAACATCAAACATGAGGTGCAAGACCATAAAAAGTCTTAACATTTTTCAAAGAATTGGTTATTTGGAAAATTCTCCAATATTTAAATATTAATCAAGAACAGTTTTGAATGATTCATAGGTCAAAAAACCCTAACAAAATTATATTTTAAATGGAATGAAAATGAAAGCACAGTATAATGAAGTTTGCAGATAGAAGTGAAAAGAGCTCCTAGAAGAAAGCTTTTACCTTTAAGAGCATATATTATTAAAGAAGAAAAGTAGAAAGTCATTGAAATGTGACTTTAAAAGAAATCTAGAAATAAAAACAAATTATAGTAAAAACACAGTGGGAAACAAAAATAATATGAATGGAAACAATTGAAATAGAAAATATACAAACAATAGAGAAAATCAACAAAGTAAAATTTGGGCCTAGTTACACTAATCAATGAAAAAGAAAATAAAAATTGAGTACCGTGAATTAAAGAGCCTATTACACAAAGTACTATGGGTATTAAACATGTGATGTGGGGACTTATAAATTGCTTGCTAATAAATTTGAAACCTTAAGTGCAATGAGCAGATAACGTGGAAATTTTCACTAACCAAAACTAAAGCAAAGTAAAAATCTTAACACTATATAAAAACATTAAATTTGTGATAAAGAAAACTCTAGATGTCTTCACTTATTGAATCCTAGGAAATATATGTGAGAAGTAATACCAACATACACAAACATCAAGGAAAGAATGAGGATACAGTTCTTGACTCGTTTAATAAGCCAAGAATAACGCTAACATGATTAGAGGGAAAGAAAATGGGGGATAAATATCCCTTATTAAATAACAGAATAAAATCCATTAATTATTGAAAAGCTAACACATCACAATCTATGAGATATATCTCAGGAATGCTTGTTTAACATTAGAAAATTAACCAATGTAAATCATTCACTAAAAGAAGAAAAGAGACTGTGATCGTTAGAAGTGATGGAGAAAAAGCATTTGGCCAAATTCAATCACCATTTATGATAAAACTCTCAGCCAACTAAAAATGGAAGAGAATTTGTTTAACCTTATACGATATGCCTATGAGAAATGTAGAGTTAGTACCATAGTTAATGGTGAAACAATTAATAATTTTTCTTTGAAACTGAAAATGAGACAAGGATATCTATTCTGAGTGCTTCCATTTAACCTTGTGGGGCAAGCCCTAGCCAGCGCACTAAGACAAGAAATAAATGTTTTAAAGATTGAGAAGATATAAAATTGCCTTAATCTTCAGATGAAATTGTAGTACACATGCAAAACATTATGGAATAATCACAAAGACACTTTCTGGCACTAATATGGAAACTTAACAAGCAAACAGGAGACAAAGGGAATATTAAATAAAATATATTTCTACACACTGATGATTCAGAGCTGAAGTTGAAATTTTTAAAATGATGCTGTTTGTAATATAATTAAAGAACATGAAACAGCTTGAAATGTACACTTAGAGCTGATTCACATTGTTGTACAGCAGNACACTAAGACAAGAAATAAATGTTTTAAAGATTGAGAAGATATAAAATTGCCTTAATTTTCAGATGAAATTGTAGTACACATGCAAAACATTATGGAATAATTACAAAGACACTTTCTGGCACTAATATGGAAACTTAACAAGCAAACAGGAGACAAAGGCAATATTAAATAAAATATATTTCTACACACTGATGATCCAGAGCTGAAGTTGAAATTTTTAAAATGATGCTGTTCGTAATATAATTAAAGAACATGAAACAGCTTGAAATGTACACTTAGAGCTGATTCACATTGTTGTACAGCAGAAAGCAACACAACACTGCACAGCAACTATCCTCCAATTAAAAATAAAATGAAAAATTAAATATAATAAAAATGTTTATGATCCCCACACTGAAAATGGTGGAACACTGCTACAAGAAAATATAGACGTCTTACATAAATGAAAAGATAAAAATAAAAGATTCCATACAATAGAAGAAGTATTGTCAAAAGTCTCATTCTTCTCAAAACAATTTTTAGGTTCAGTGGAATTCCAGCCAAAACTTCATATTAGAAATTTGTCGAAAAGGAACACAATTTCTAAAAAGCGTGGAGTTGGAGGATTTTCTATTCAATTTCATGACTTATTATAAAGGGTAAAGTAATCAAAATAGTGTTGTATCAGCATAAATTAGACAGATTAATCAAAAGCAGACAATAGAGTCCAGGTAAACTCATTAATAGTATCAATTCCAACCAAACTACTAAGTATGGTGGGTAAAGCCATGACAGCTTTCTCAACAAACAGTGCTATTCATAAGGAAAAAAACGGACTTGGAACTTCTTTTAACTGTTGAGGCATAATTAACTTTTGATGGATCATACAGTTTAATATAAATCTAGAACCACAAACCTTCCCAAAGAAAACACTTGTGAATACACAGGCGAATACTTGTGTGACCTTACTCCAGGAAAATATCCTGTAGGTAAGTCACAAAATACTAACCACAAAAGAAAAAGTGATAATTTCAACTTCTCCAAAATTAAAAATCCCTTCTCATCAAAGACATTGTTGAGAAAATGAATAAACAAGCCTAGATCCTGAGCATGCAAGTCAACTAACAGTCTTAGTTTTTCATTTACCTCCTCCAACAGTGGAAAAAACAGGAAATCTCAACTTTTATTGCACATGAGGGTGCAGAATTATTCAATCGCTTGGGAAATTGTTCTTCAGTTTCTCATAAACAGTCACCATATGACCCAGCAATTCAACTTTCAGGTAATTACGAAAGAAATCATATGTGTTTTATACACAAACATCGTGTATATAAACTTTAATCATGATAGTTCCAAATTATAAACAACCCCAGTGTCCACCAGCAAAGAAAAGGATTGACAAATTGCTGTATCATCGTAGAATAAAATACTATGAAGCAAAAATAACGGAACATAACCACTTATACATACAACATGGATGCATCTGAAAATGTTATGTTCAGCCATCAGATCCAGACGCAAAAGAAGACACTGTGTGATTCTGTTTATATTACAGTCAATTCATGGTGACTTCAGCAAGTGGTTGCTTCTTGGCTGGGAGGTGGGGAAGGACCTCTAAAAAACAGGCTAATTAACTGAAAGGGGGTGCAAAGGGTCTTTTGCAAATGATGGTAATATTCTACAGCTTGTTTGGTATAGTCATTTCATGGGTGTTTACTTTGTGGCAAACACAGTTGTCAAAAATCATCAAACTGAACAGGTACTACCTGCGCATTTTTCATATGGTACTTACATCTCAATAAATACAAATGAATAAACAGGAAGGGGAAATATTAGTGAGCAAACTGAGGAAATTTGGGAGTAGCGATATCCTCGGATAATATTATTCATACCACCCCGTGGAAAAGTGAACTCTCACACATAAACATTCATCTGCTCTGTGGGAAGCTTGCCGTGGAAGAACATATTGTACAGACAGCCTTGCAAGCGGCTGTGTTTATTTTCGGTTTAAGACAATGAGACAATAACAGGCTGTGAATTTGAGATGAGGAAAATTATTGTGGGAAGAGCTGTTAGGTGTGTGAGAGATGGCAAGAGGAACGGCTTCAGAAAAGAGCAGCCTGAGTGCCTTCTCAAGTGGCTAAGACGCTTATGAGGGGAGAGGAGTCCGATGTTCTTTTGTGCACACATCAATTTGTTCCATCCTCAGATTCAAGCACCATCCTCTCAATAAGCTTAAAAACAACCCTTGGGCCAAACTTAATCTGCAAGGGAAAGGAAAACCTCCCTGAAACATACATCCATCATCCCACCCCCCATACATCGAGCCCTACATCCCTGATGGCCAATGTAAAGAGAAGAAAATACGCCTTTCTACTTACCACCACTTGCATTCATGTCAGTAGAGGTAGTATATTCCTGCAGTTACTAGCTGGACCAATTAGCAATCTGAGGAACAATTGCGATTTAAGCCTTTCTATTTTAATCTAAAGAGATCAATGAACTGTGGCCAACTTGCTGTGATAATTGTTGTTGTTTAGACCGACTGTTTTTCAATCCCACAGACTATAGCCTGCTAGGTTCCTCTGTCCATGGGATTTCCCAAGCAAAAATACTGGAGTGGGTTGCTATTTCCTTCTCCAGGGGATCTTCCTGTCCCAGGGACTGAACCCACGTCTCCTACTTGGCAGACAGATTCTTTACCACTGAGCCACCTGGGAAGCCTGCTGCACATATCTGCACTGTTAGAAGCCTGGATGGACAGCCTTCAGAAAGGGGAGAGCCAGCTAGCCCAGGAGGATAGTTTCAGGGCAAGAACCAATGTTTAACATATGAATTCTGCAAATATTTATTGAGAATATACTATTTGCCAGACATAGTGCTCAGAGCTAGGAAAGCAATTATAAAGAAGACCAACCAACAAGAAGTATAAATGATCACATTTAACTGGATGATTTGAGCCATTGAGAGTATGGCGAAAAGGTAGAAACATGGAGACAGGAGCTTATATACATTTCTTCCTTTTTAAAATGTTCTATCTTGGGTTTTTCTGTTTGGTTTTGTCTTACTTTCAAAAACTGAGTGACTCTATTGGAAAATTCTGTTTTGAAAACCCACATCACCTGTTCCTAATTTCAGAACACCATTTATCTGTTTCTTTAAGAAGCTTGGAAAAATTAGTTTAATTATATGATGTTTTCTTCAGCAGTTTTCTCTAACCGTACATGGGACTAGAACTATTTTTTTTTTCCTGCTGTTCTGTTGCATTCTTCATCCTATTGTACCCGCCTCACGTCCAGAGGTCCCATCTCATTAGATGCTACAGCTCTGTGTGCAGAGAGTTGGCATTATTATGATTGTAACATTATTTATTCCTATTAAACAAAAGGTGGTTTTATATAAGTATTAAAACATTATTGCTTTTTGACTCCCTGGATCCATCAAAGACCAGCTTGTGCTATAGGGCCTGGCAGGGAGTGATCAGTCATTAACATTAAGCCCTGATGTACACAGAAAATGAAAATAGTGTTGGTTGTCTTTAAATGTTAGAAACGTGCTCCCTTCTCATGGCTGTATTTTTCCCCCCAGAACACCAGCTAGTAGGAAGTAAACAGAGAGCTCGCCTAAATCCTGTGCTTGGAAGGCAGGTGAACAAAAAGCTTTCAGAAACCTAAGCCTCGCTCTCCAGCCATGAGACAACAGGTCAGTAGACAGAAACTTGGGGGCTTTGCAAAGGCTTTGGAAAAATCTAAGAAGAAAAAAAAGATGCTGAGTTAATGTGAGTAGGACCTGGCCTGAGAAAAGCGGAAGAAGTTTGTCTCTAATCCCCAGATCAAGCAAACTGGTCAACTTACCCTGATCCAAAGGATATCTTTTAAAAAGCATCTTTTTTACCTTTTCCCTTGGATTTTTTATTTCTTAAATGCAACTCCAAAAACAAGCAACCAGTTTCTACGGTGCCGGGGTCCAGCCCCGGCAGGTCCAGGGAATTCGAAGCGGGGATGGCGTCAGCGAGGAAAAAACTTATTTATTCAGAAATATAAGATTAGATTAGGGAATAATAGTATAGTGGGAAAATTAAGATGGAGAAAAGAGGCTGAATAACTTGGTTTACGGGGAAAACCAATAAAACCTTGAGACAAGAGGTTTGCACCATCTACGTTGGGCCACCGGCGCCCACTTGAATCTCTAAGAGTGCCCCACCTTGGGCTCCCTTTCGCGCAGGACTTAAAAAGCCAGGGCAAGTAAGTAGACCTGGTGAGCCTCCCCGCTCCAGATGGGAATTCAGCCTGAAATTAGAGTAAAGAAGAGACACGGGGGAAGCCCAGCATCGGTGCAAGACTCCAAAAACTTTATTTTCCAAAATCAGCTTATATACCCTAAGTTATACATAGTGGAATATGCAGAGTTATGCAGAGGCAATAGTCCTGACCTTCATAGAGACAAGGCTTTCCTTTTGCATATCTCCCTTATACAAAAGGTCTCAGGTGGTTTACATTATCTTCTGGCCAACAGGCCTGTTAACATTTGTATGGCTCTCTTCTCAGATAATTGTCCGCTAATCAGAGAACTCGTTTTCCCTAGAAGTGTTTTTTCTTTACTCTGCATTACCCTCAAAATACTAAATGAAGCTACATTCCTATAGAACAAAGGTGCAGTGGGTTGTAACAAAGAAAGTACTTAACTCAAAGATCTAATATTGTTAATACCAGGTCTACTACCTGTTTTTCTATATACCAACTATATCTTACAAATAAAAGATATGGAAATTTGGCAGCAAGTATTGGCTCAACAAATGAAACCTTTAATCAGTCCTATTCTAATGATTTTGACTCCT